>CAAKHC010005726.1:23967-44936 GCA_901007825.1 Macroramphosus scolopax | reverse complement strand
GAGGAAGAAGAGAAAACATCCAAACATCAACAGAGTAGAAAGGCTCAGCCAAGTCAGCAAACTAATGGGAGGAAGCCACTGACAGATACCCACACACAGAGACACAGCTCCTCATTACCACACACATAGAGAAGTGTTTTATTTGGACTCAAATCCAAGTTACAGGCTGCAGCTCAGACGCCTGGCTGCCTATCTCCCTGCGAGATTCAAACTCAATCTCTTCACTACGGGAGTGTCGGAGCTGCACGGTGAGGAGGACGGGACTCCCACGGTCAAATGTTGCCTCTGGAGATAAGTCATGGATCTTTCACAAACACACACTGATATCCCACCCACAGAGACATGATTAACATGCCAATTAAACCAGAAAGTGGAAAAGGCCTGAAGGCCTCCCTATTTCTTTTTTTTTTTTTTTTGACGTAAATAGAACATATACAGGCAAACACACGGTGCAGCTGCATGCATGGGAGCACATCGTGCACAGGCATGAACGCATAAACATACAGATACCATAGAATGATCAACTGATTGCCTCATTCCAATATACACTTCTATCCACCCACATACAATGCACATAAATATACAATCTGAAACATATAAGCAAACGAGATTTCACGCCGGCCCTGCAGAACTCAGATCAAAAGGCGCTGATCAAATAAGAATCTGTTAATTGACTTAAGCTGAAGCCATAAGTCAATTAATACAGTAGGCCTTTGAAGAGACAGTAACAGACAACCATTGAAGTGATTTGTTTGTCTGGCCAAAAAACCCAAAGATATTAGTTTGGTATGAACAGAGAAACCAGCAGAAGCTGGAGTCAACGAGGGTTTTCTGCCTTTTCTACAAAACAGTTTCTCGTTAAATCAGTTCTCCCTGAAATCCTATGAAGTCCTATTATAACTGAATCCTTCTTAAAAAAAACAAATCCTGGTTCAAACAGAATAAGCAATCAGAAGATGACAACTCAGGATTAGATATTAGCTCTCGAACATTACAACGGGTGTTTATTGGCATATATTTTAATGGCAAATTGGTTAAATTGGAGAATATCTTATTGATTTATTCTTTATGAAAATAATCAGCCCTTTTTTTTTGGAAATATGATCAAGTGTGACGTGAAGCATCTTGCAGACAGACACCCGGATGAACCTGTCTGAGCTCTAGAAAGCGTTGCAGCGCGTCTCAGACGCCGACTGATAGCTGGCTGTGGATCCTGAAGGGCATCGGGAGTTTAATCACCCATAACGGCAATTACGGACGTACACGTCAGACTCATAAAGCACTGAAACAAGATGAGCGTCTCCCTCCTATCCTCCCCTCGGCGCACATCAGCCAAATTCCACTAATGCTCAAGGAGGAGTGAGGGAGCTGAAGACATAAGCTCTGAGAGAGAAACCCTACCTACCGGACTGCATTAGAGGGAAAACTGTATCGCATTAATTAGTGCTTTTAATATACTTATGAGCCATAAAACAAGCCGTTATGTGCTGAGTGTGTCGTATCGGTGGCTTGTTGGTAAAGCGGTGAGGTGCGTGGTGTTCCTGCTGAATGTATTTAAGCATCTCGAAATGCAAGATTTCAAACCGCATCGCCGAAAAAAGAAAACATTAACATATCGAAAACATAAAAGTGTGTACACAAACGTGCATCCGAGCGCACACCCTTAATGATCACATAAAAGCTCATAGTACACCGTGAGACAGGCCTTAGGATGGATTAAGATGCAAGCCTTTATCAGTGGGTTCCCACAATCCCCTGTAGGATATCTCAGCGCTCTCTTTTTTAGTCCACTCAGTCTTTCCGTTCCCCCTCCCCGATACCTCGGGGATAGTGCTGGGGGAGGATGGTGGAAAAGAAGTAAAACGTAGGCTGCAACACATAGGCTAATGGACAGTCGGCGGGCAGGAGGACAGCTCCACTCACAGCCACGCTGCTTGAGAGCAAAGCAGCCGGAGACGTGCAGAATCATCCTCACGGTTTATATAAAAAAAAAAGGTTACCAGATCAAGTTGTTGTCATCTGAAGGAGACGACAAAAAAACAGGAGATTACCTCTCCTACGCTGGCCGTGCGGTGAGCGCGGTCGCTGCAGATAAGTCGAACACCCGAGTAAATATGGGCGATGGGCAGCTATTATACTTGAGTTTGGGTCAGGTTTGTATCCGTAAATAAATTGCCAAGTGTGGCCAGACTTGTGTTCAGCAGATAAAGGGACAATTCACACTTTCCTCTGCGATGCTGAAGTGCAGATTCGAGACGAGCATCAGAGACGACCTTTGAACTCCGGAGTTGACTTGTGGGAGCAGCAGGTCACAAGCTCACTGGAGCGGTTGATTCATGAGACAGTGGCTGCACAATGCTGCCTGTGTCTCCCACACATCCCCCCCCCCCTCAATAAATAAGCCCTCCGCCAGGGGAGATAAAACTATATGGACGTGAACATCACAGAAAAACATCCTTTTTTTCTCTCATCATGCCCACTCACACAGATCCGAGTGTTTTCCTCCACTACAGTCGACGAAATTTCCCACATGATCGGCTCCGATTGAGTCGTCAGCTGCACAATGATGCGAGATAAAGAGACTGAACTGCCCCGCGTGTTAAAGGTCAACATCTCTTTTGGGCAAAGACGGGCGCACACTGTGTAAACAAGACAGGCAGAAGGATCAATCACGAAAACCATATTTATTGGCTTAGTTGGCCCAGGAGGAAACATGATTCAAGACAAATCACATGAAGTCAAAGAGGAGGGAGAAGAAAACGGAGGAGGGAAGAGAGGGAGAGAGAAGGTGCTAATTCCCCTGTTTTGATTCACAATTTTAATGAAAAAACAGAAGAAATTTGATTGAAACTTGCAAAATAAAACTAAGTAAATAACATGCTTGCCTCCGACCGCAGACAACAACAGGGAGAGGAGAGGCGGTGGTCGGGTTGATACTTTGCAGGGTCATTAGCAACAGTCTGGGCTCTTTGTGAAACTGAGAAATTGCTCTGCAATTCACGGTGTAATGAGGGAAAACCAGAAGGAGAATGAAACTGTCTGTCACATTAAGCAGACTTCACAGAAAGGACACGGGCGGTTAGGAAAACACGATGCCCCGCGTTTTGTGCAAAGTTGTTTGTTGTCATGTATCATTGGAGCTTTTGTATGTTCATGCAGACTGACTGTGAGTTTCCTCATATCTCAGACATGCCTTTCCTCCACTTTCCCAAGCTAGCAAACAAACAGGAAAGCAGGGGCCTTTGTCTTCCTGGCTTGTTGTGCAAAGGGGACCTGCGATGCGGAACACGGACGCAAACTGTTCCTGCATCCTGTACAATGAACACGGACAATCACAGGTTCCATCCTGCACTACGTAACACACGTTTATATGCACCAGGTCTGAATAACGGAAGAAGCGGCGAATCATCCGTCAAACAAACAACATTATAAATGGCACTAGATTGATCTAAAGCTGTGTTTAACTCCTGTATCTGGAAGCTGCAGGGAAACTTAACTTGACCCCACCGAGAGAAAAATAATTCCGCAATAATCATGAACTAATCGCTGCACTTGCAAACAAACTGGTATCCACATAAGAGACCGGCCAGAAGTCACCCACACATTTCTCATTACAATGAGAGTTAAAAGGAAGGGTGCAGCTTGCATCATTCACAGACTATAAGCACCGGCTGAAGAGGCGGATAAAACATCTTGAGAGAATTATTCACTCAAGACTCAAGTACTTCCTGTTAAATGTGCACTTTGTGGCTTAGAAAACTGGCTTGCGCCTCATGCGCTACACTCCAAACCAACAGGGGGCAGCATATTACCAGAAAGTCGGACTTTCTGGCGCCTATTGTAAGAAAACGGGAAATGCTAAGCTAGCAACCATAGTGACACCGTCACGTAAGAATGAAATCACGGATATACGAATCTGAAATGAGTCTTGAGGGAAGTGGTATTTCTAGACAGGATTACAGGACCAGCGCTAGCTTGTTTTCAGAGGTACAATGTGCGAAGATAGAAAAAAAAGGACATGAGGATTGCAGTCACTCTAAGAAGATCTTAAATAAAGAAGAGCCTCTTCTCCTGCTAAAACCCTGAAAAACACATTATTTTGCGTTAATCAGAAATATTTTGGGCCTTATTCTTTAATGTTTCATGGCTATGTTGTGAATACTGTTTTTATTCCATCCTGGCGGGGACGAAAAGACCTCAAATTAGGAGAAGGAGGATGTAAATCTCGGCAGGCATCACATGGCTGAATCAGTAGAATTACGTTTCCCAACCCATGAACACCACAGATTAATTCCAAAAACAGTGTTTTTGCTTTCATTTCAACAAAGCACCTGCTCAGCACCAAACACCAGACACAGTCAGATCCTAGCCGGCGAGTACAGCGCAGGATTAAGCAGCTAATGAGCCAGATGTTTCCCTCTGGAGTTGACACAGGGCTAAATGTGAATGTCAGAGTTCCATTCAGCAGGTGGGCAGAAACAGAAGTGAATGTTGCAGCTGCGTCAGGACTTCGCTGCTCATTGAAGCAGGTCTATTATCCTATAAATGTAACTTGCCTCCACTTAGGTATCATTGTATTGACGGACAAAGACACGGCATCGCCTGCCGTTGATGACGCCGCCGTATATTTTGCATGCACAGAGTCGCGAGTGACTGCGGGAACATCTCATTCTGCTAAATGTGTGTCATCATTATGTAACCGCGCTGCCATGCACAGGCATTCATTTTTTTTTTCCTCCCACACACTAAAATGTGCCCGGTTCGCAAATAATTATCCTGCGGACAGGTAGCGGAGGGCAAAATCAACACATGCGTAATTATCACATCACACAAAGGTACCATCAGCGAGAATAGACCTGTTTGTTTTTCCCCATAAGCTCTAAATGCTCTTTTAACGCCCGTGACCAGACAGATGGAGGGCAGAAAAACATCTCTTATTATGCATAAGGCATGAGGACGAAACCTAAACATGACTGTGGATTGGAGCATTCCTGTCCCTCTCTGCATCCATACACGTGTCTGTAACACTCGATACCCGTCTGACTGCTTGTCTCGATTCACATGCAACTGTACAAAGTCTGAATAATGAAATTCGTCGGCGTCTGGAGAGACGCTGCCGCCACGAAACTAGCTCGGCTGTTGTGTAATCATCAGGCTCGCGCGCACGTGCCCCGCTTTGAGTATCACAATACACGGAACAGATGGCGGAGACGGTGTTAAATAAACACAAATACGCGTTCATTATGAGCTTCGGGTTGCAGGCAGCTGCTATCGCTCACTTTGCCTTTGACACAGATGTACTATAAAATCACACCCCGGTATACTTTTAGCACTGGAAGTTGGAAAAACAAAATACAGTGCACCAGTCGTTAGGAGGGGGCGGCAGATAACAATGCAGAGGCTCGGCTCTTCCTAATAACCTGCATGGGTGGTACATGCTAAATCCGAAATACTATCGAGCGCATCTGGCAGGACAGAGATCAAAAGCACACGTCCTGTTTAAACACAGTGCATACTGTATATGCACACAGATATTCATGCACAATTGAGCACAACGACACAACCACCTACACACACACACGCACACACACACATAAACAAACACAAGGCATTAGGCCACTGGCAGCTTTTCGTTTTGGCGTTAAGCTCCTGTCTTGATGCTGCTGTCAACCCCCGGGAGGAGAGATCTTTACTTGACTAGCGTTAACAGACGGGGGGGGGTAAATATTGCATGCCCAATGGATGGTTTCATAGTATTTAGTGTAACACAGCCCCATAAATGATTAACTCCTTCCTGTGCGAGCCTCCTGCAGCCTCGGGGCGAAGCGAGAGAAAGTCAGGTGAGAATGTCAACAAGGACCACACCCATGATCGGGGCTGTGCCAAACCGTGTCATCTATTATGGATTAAACTGTTTATTTTAGGTCATGCAGACCCTGGCACCAGCTTCAAGTTTGTGAAGCTTATCAGTATGATTCATAAAAAACTGTTAAAACAGCTGATAAAATAGCAAGCAGAGATGTGCCACTGCCGAGCTGCAGAGATGTGACATTGACTGTGGGGCCGTTCCCTTGTACTCTGCACGCTGTCTCACTCGTCGCTCTCATGCTCGTTTCCAAAGTCATGCCATCATTGCCGCACACGCCATGTAAGTCAATTAGCTCAATGTCAATGACAGTAATGAACTTATGGACATGATGCCCCTGTGGCATTAGTGCAGCTTTTCACACAGGATTTAACCCATCACACAGGCCCATCGACTGAGCTCCGACTCGAAAGGTCAACTTTCTGCAGCAGTTCCCACACCGACGCCTCAGGTCCTCCTGCAACAGGAGTGCACGGACTGGATTTCACCGATATTAATTTTCAGCGGTAGTATCTTTGCACTAACCAGATTTATTGATCAGCTCTAGAAACACAAGCATTGGCTTACTTACGACCTAATGATCTTGATTGCCGCCCTGTTGGACGATGGTGTGCCAGTGCCTCGGCCAAAACAATGAAAACAAGACCAACTATCATTTGGGAGAATTCCCTATGGTCCTCTCTTTTAGGACGTAAAAAACCTACCGCAACTCAATGTTTGTTTGTACCAACGTAAACTGGACCTTTAGAGTCCCCACATCAGCCACAGTCCGCTCCGCCCAGTTACACACAGACGGTTTCTCTCAAACCAACACAGAGCTACAACAAGATATTTCCATTAGCTGCCGCATTTCCACCAATCCCCCCTATTCAGCTGTGCACCTCAAGTAGCAGCTCTCTGTGAAGAAAGCACGTGGGAGTTGCAAACACTTCTCCCCCACTTCTACCTCTCACATATCAGCATGTACTAGCCTGCATTAGCACACTCGGGTGGGCCTGTTGCTGTGCGGCGGAGACATGTGACATTGGGAGGTCAGGGCTCCGCCACCATGCCTCCCCTGCAACCACACGCACGTCTTGAGACAACCTCTTTGACCCTTGAACCCCGTAATTCCTGGTTTGCCCTTTTGTTGAGGCGCAAGGGGGCGGAGCCTGTGCAAGCAAAGGGTGATAGGTGCTACGTTTCTGACCTTCCGCTTCTTGAGATCGGCTTCGGTGACATTCGTAATAACGACTCGGTTGTGCTGCCGATCCCTCCCCCCGCCGCCGAGCCGGCTATAATGCCAGGCATGTCGGATGACTTTAGCATCAAAATACCGACAGTCCACCTCCCCTCCCCTCTCCTCTCATGGCCCCAACATCCCACACTCTATGGTTTACTCTCTACCCTGCTTCTCGTCCTCCGGGACAGGGGGGACACATGGTGCTGCTTTGCCCTTCACATTCCCATCGACGAGGACAGGGGCAACTGACCATAGGGAGACGAGTCAGAACAGTCAGAAACGCCAATGAGAACAACAAGCCCCTAGTCTGCTCTAAAAGGACATCTGAGCTCCCAAACCACCTACTTAATACACAGTCCAGTAAACCAAGGGACCGAGATGGACAAGTAAAAGTCTGCTGCGGCATTATGGCTGTGCTCATTACGGTTCAGAAGACTACGGCGAATGAAGATTGTCAAATGGCACAAAATGGAGCATTACGCAAGTGACCGAGGGCCAAGAATAATATTCCTGCATGCTTGTGTTGTCGTCCATCATCGGTTGTTACCAAAGTAGCCCGAGATGTTGCAAGCATGTTAGCTTAACAACCAGGAAAACGCAGGGTTCCCAAATGAAAATAAGACTTGATGTATAAATCACAGAAAATTGGTCTGGCCTTGTGCAAATATCTGGCTCTGCTGCTGTTAGCTGCTCCAGATGTTCTGCGCGAACCTCCGTCGTTCCCCATAATGTTATCGAAGAGAGGAAAAACAAAAGAGGGCCTTGAAGTGGTGGCGTTTCTCAAATCGCATCTTAGAAATCACGTCTTACTCACTCATCACCTCTCCTTCATATGAACATGACACAAGGGTTCAGGCTTCAGCAGAAACCCGGAGTTACCCTGCAGTCTCTATTCCAGATGTTTCAATCAAACGGCCGGTAGAATCCAGACTGAGATATCTGGGTTAAGACATGCTTCATTTATATTCATGCCATATCTTAATTTAGTCATATACTCAGTGTCATAAGCAACATGCTTCACTGTGATTTACATAATTTTCTGTGTTAGCCAACGTGGGGCCTGAATAATGAGAACTTGTTTATTCATATTTAATTGATGTGAATGAAAAAACGCAGGCTTTCTTTCCATTTTTTTTCTCTTCCTGCACCGTAAACCTCACACAAGAGGTCAGGATCAACTCCCAGGGGCGCCGGAATCTGTGGCAGAAGGAAATTACACCATAACAGTGTAAATTGCCTGTGAGAGAATATATTATTGGCAGAGCAAATATACATACGGAGTACAGAAGAATGTAGTCGAAAAGCGAGAATGAATGTTTCCAGTTTCAGACGATGAAGAGAGGGAAGGTGGAACAATAGTACCATTAACTCAGAAGTCCATTAGATATTAATTTATGCTGTAGTCAGGATAATTTAAATGTTGTTTCCTTTGCACAACCAGAATTCAACTTTGAACTGAATTTAAGCTCAGTTAAATATTCAACCCTCAACTTTAACCCCGGCTAAATTACACCGTGGAGTTCACATTGACTGCCTGGTAGCGGGGACGTGACCACATCCTGTCCCTGTCCCCAGCGTCCCTGGCTGCCCGCTCCCCTCACCCTCCTCTGGATTTGAACTGTAACAATGAGATAGCATTTCACTCTGATGGTGCTGCTGGGGGATTATAGGCTCAGTGAGTTATCAAAGGCTTAGTCGCTCTGATTTCTAGTGACCCGCTGTGGATGGCTGCCATCACTCTCTGCCAGCGTGGAGACCTTCACCTCTTTAGATGCGTCCGAGCTGTTGCTACGGTGTCGGCTGGTCACCGGGGGCCATGACACTTGGGGGGGAATCCTATTGTCAAACAAGATTGACGGCTATGGATCTCCAGTCGCCCGCCGGCACGCGGGACAATAGACGAACACGAGTGCAGCGATGCGGACGCATCGTAAACCTGTGATATTACACAAATCAAGTAATGCTTACAGCCAGTCGTGCAATGCAGACTGTGTTTATTTTGAAGGTATTGCTTCATCAGGGGCCCACGGAGATTAATTACCAGCACTACCGTAAGGTCAAATGTTTTCACAATTTTACGAGGAAGCTTGGGAACCCCACCGATATATCTCGCAGTATCTGACGTGTTTAACGTAAATCCAAACAGCCAATTAACTAAACTGTTTGTCAGTTCTTATCCCGGTTATGACAATCCGCAGTCCTCTGGCCTCACGTAAACTCCCTACCCATTAAAAACAGTACAGAGCGAAGCTGGTTGCTGATTGAGATTCATTCTGATAGTTGGAGAGTTTGTGTATTAACATAATTTGTAGTGTTTGCTGATGAATGGGGGCCAGGGCCCATAATCAGCAACTTGGCGTCCTACGGCCCCTCTGGCTTCTGACCTAGCAGGAAGCAGCCAGGGTGAGCACTGACTCGGGCCAGCCAATTAGAGCCCAGGGAGCATGGAGCATGCTGAGGCTAATGAGCTCCCTCTCTGTGACCCCCCTCACCTCTGTGGGACCCCGCGATGGGAAACATGAGGAGCCAAGAGCCACTCTCACATCGTGCAAAACCTTCCCCCGAGCCTCCCTTCAGCCTCCTTCGTCCCACTTCCCCAACCTCTCGTCTCAAACCCTGCTGTGTGACCACAAGGTCTGCAAACATATGCTGCCTCTTTCTAGAGGCCCACCACATGGCTTTTTTACTGCTGTGCTGATGCTAAAGAGCACTACGCAGAAAAACAATGAGCATGCACACTCACATGCACACACATTCCTTGCACAGAGCTGGAGCTGTGTCACTTGCATTTCCCTGCAGTGTACTCTGGCTCGGTTCTGGACGGAGGGGCGATGGAGCCTCTTTCCAAGTACTCTGAATAGTAAATGTGTTCCAAATTAATTGGCAGGGTTTGTGAGGCAGTGAGATAATTCTGTAATGACAGGACTACTGTGAACACTAATGTGCCTTGGCTTTGTGCAAAATCTCCACTACAATGAAACACTAAATAAAGATTGACGAATCAGAAGGTTAACAACACGCCCGGAGGGTCACCCCGAGGCAGGTAGTGGGAAACTGAAGGCGGGACAGTCGGATTGTGTTGGTGCGTTTCCAGCGCGCCGGTCAGCTACATCCAAGGCTAATGAAACAAAAAAAAGAGAGGGAGCCAGTAATAATCATCTACATCCAACACTCCCACCGCCTTTTCTCTCCAGGCAGAATTGGTCCTGTCAGTCGGACCCTCCAAACAGGGACCATATGTGAGCTCAGCTCTGGCAATCAGACTGCATTGTGGAGCAGGCGGCTGAGTTCATCAGGAAAAAATTAGCCCGCCGCTCTGCAGGCCTCTCTCCTATTGGCCAGTCACGCGGCCCGCTCTGTTTGAGGGCACCCCAGACATTCCTGCGGATAATCTTTTCCATTCCTCTGCTCAGCTCGATGAGGACAGACCAAATCAGAGCACAAGGCCTGCATTGTGAGGGCTTTCAAAAAGCCCTGTTTTCAATGTCGTCCCTCTTTTACGCTTTCCCTCTCTCCCTCACCTCAAACACCACAATTCCCAAAAAGAAAATGACTACTTTTTTCTCATAAAAAAAAAAAAAAAAAAACAATAAACGATTGGGTTTTTTTTTTGTCTTGTTTAAATGATCCTGCGGGGTCCTGAGGAGTACTTTTCTCACGGTCCCTTTCCAGTAAGAGTTTGTTTTTTTGAAATGCCCAAACAATGTAAAACCACTGAAACCAGAGCCCGGCCACATCAGTGTGCAGCCCGGAGTTCAGCAGATCGCTGGTGATTATGGACTCCGGAGCGAGGCTCGCGAGCCTTCCCAGAAGCCCGCTGCTTGGTCACTGCTACACGCCTCCCACAGCAGCTTGTCATTGTGGTCGTATCCAAGGCGGCTGAAACGCTGAGATTGGAGGGCAATCATTCGATCTAGGGAAACCGGTGGATTTATAGTAACACGCTCCATAATTAGACCCATGATTATTACAGAGTCTGTGAACTTTAGACTCCGGCGGTGGTTGTCCAACCTCTGTTGCTATGACTTAACATTTACTTCAGTTTCTTCAAGTATGACATTCCGCTTCCCAGCGAGCATTTCACACAACGTGTTCTCCGTTAGAGAAACACAAACATGTACAGATAATACAATCCAACTTTCTTGTTATTTCCCCTCCTCCTCTTCTCTAGAAATTGGCCCCAGAATCCGGAGTAGACAAAATAAACTGGTGTGCTCGTGGGGTCTTAAAATAGCCGCAACACAAAGAAGGAAAACCTTTGACATATTTCAGCAAGACTACACGTCGAATACATGTGCTTTTAATTGTTCAGGAAACATGTCTAATCTTACTGCAGGCTATGGCAGTAAAACATGTGGCGATAAATCACGATGGATCCTCGGAAAACAGAAAGATGGGGATGAGGTCGGTGGAAGAAGCGCGCACCTCACCGATCATGCTGGAACTTGTCGATGAGAAATAGGTTGTCTGTAAAAGAGGGGGTGGCGGGTTCTTATCCTGACTGCACCGACGGAGAAAAATAGTGTGTTTGATTTTATATTGTCCAGATACTTTGAACTGCGTTTACAAGAACAGCTTCCGAACTTGGCATCCAGTTGCTAAGGAAAGGTCCATCTACCCAAAAGGGGTTGTTAGCCAAACACTTTCCTGGAAAACCAGAGTTATAAATTCTCACAACAGCCGGAAGACTGATTTTACAGCGACGGAAAAGAACCAAAGAATAAAATGCTTCTTTGTTTCCTCTTTTTTATTGAACATGTGTCTCTTTTCTGGAAACAATAAAAAGGCTGTGAATATTGATGCAACCTCAAGTACATCAAAATAGATACTCTCTCAATTAATAAAAACTATAATAACTCTCAAAACCGATCAATAAAACATTAGAATAAGCTTAAACACACTTTTCATCTACCTGACGGGTTTTATTCTATATTAAATTCAACGCGTACCTGTGAGCAGGGCGATGCCAGCACACGTTTAAGCTTGTGGATGAAAAATTCTAAAGCATTTCCAATGAAGTAGTCATGTCATCATGCCCACCTCATAGGACATGCAGGCTCAGTTAGTCACATCACTGAGGATGCAATGATGAGCCAGCCTTGGGCATGGAGTGATAAATGTATCTGCAGGAGTTTGTCCCCCATTCATTAGCCACGAAAAAAGACAGTTCCGCCTTCGAACATCCACTGACGTCAGACCCTGTTTGCTCGCGAGGAGGGTCCGAGGTGTTTAGTGGAAGGGGGCCGATCTCAGAGCACCTCCGTTAACTTGTCAATCAGCCGGTCTCCGCATGCAAAGACACCATTAATCACGAAGAAACAGACTGAGTGCTGTCGCGAAGGAAGGCCCCTAGCCGCACCTCCAACCCGGAGGCGGTGGTGAGCGCATGTGTGCAGCACAAACACTTCCCACTGGATAGAAAACAAAGTCGTTAGCGTGTTGGTATAGTTTTCCCCTAAAGGATTATGTCTTAAAAATATCAGAGAGGAAATAAATAACTGTTTGTCTTGAGCCTAATATCCTTAATATACCTTCAAAAATGATATTGTGATCCCGGAAAAAAATGTCTTTTACCGACAAGTCACAAAGTAGATGTTCTGATGAGACGGTCGATGTTACCTGAGGATAGCCGGCGGTGGTGGAGGGAACACATGCCGCTGAAGCAGGTACAAGCCTCGCCTGAGCGGCCTCGCTGCATGGGAGGAGCCAACGAGCACTGGGGCTTTAGGAACCCTGTAATGACAGAGATGAAGAGAAATAAGACACACAAAGAAAACAAAGAGGATTAAGAACAAATATAATAAAGGGAGAAAGAAAAATGGCTTTTTCGGATTGAAGCAAACAAACCGGTTTGAAAAAGGGCTGCAAATTTGCCTTCGGGGGCATTCAGGGTTCGAGGCTCATGAGTTATGCACCAGTGCCACAGCCTGACCCAGCCAACCTCTCACATTTATAGCTCTGCTGCCAACTGGCCTTCACTCCAACCTCCTCACCGGTGGCACCACACAAACCCGCTGCTCATATCATCTGTGTGGCCGGGCAAGGACTCCGGAGGTGAACGCAGCCTGTAGGATTCTCCTCAGAGCCGGCGTGAGCGGCGGCCGGGCACCGGCTGAGGTTAGCAGTTCTATGGGAAATGTCAAATTAGGTTGAAGTGCCCGGAGGGGCTGGAGGCGACCCTGTTACTGCCTGTCCTTTCGGGGTCACGTGGGTCAAATTTAATAGGGATTTCATTATCCGGCACAATGAGGCAATTGAGCGGGCCGGACCCCGTTCACACCGGCGCTCACAAGTCACTGACGTTATCCAGTAAAAAAAAAAAGACAAAGAACGGAAATCAATCAATCATGTTTATTTGTCACATGTAATAATATAAGGTACAACCAGAGCCCATGACATTATAGGTCCTCCTTATCTCCGTTATTGCTTCCGACGATGTTTCCTAAGAGAGTGCAGACCTCCACCAGACTCTGGATCTGCCCCGAAATGTAAAGGGTTCATCCTTGGCCAAAGCTCCTTCTCTCCACATGTTTCATGTAAATTATCCTGGTTTTTTTGCATCATTTTGTCAACTGGATTGATCAATAATGGACAAAAAAACTGAGCTTGCACAACAAATCAGTCAATAAACTGCAAAATATGTGTCGAACTATCTCGCTCCAAGCACTTACTCAAACTAACAATAATCTCCTTGGCATTTCACATGAAGATTCAAAGTTCTGGGTGAACTTTCTCCTCAGCAGGCGGAGGACACGTCGCTTTATCTATCGGGTAGCTAATGCGGATCTCGTTGGCGTCCGCAGATCCCTGCAAATCCAAACTTTATTATTTCCTCATGTGGACCTTTAGATTCCCGACAAACATCGAGCACGATGGGCAGAGGAGCCCGAGTCTCTGGGGTCCGAGTGCTTTTATTTTCACTATGAAAAACATGTCACTCCAGATGAGCTCAGAGAATGACATTTAAAACAGGCGAAGGGATAATGAATTAGTTCCCCATGATAAGCTGTGCGGGAGTCTTGATACTTTGTGCTTATAAGGGTGTACACATGCGAGTGTGTGCCAAGTGCATGTGCATGTGTGTGTGTGTGTGTGTGTGTGTGTGTGAGGATGGTAGCTTCATGTCTGGAAAGAATTCTTCAAAGCTATGATTCATATTACTGATAAATCAGGGACCGACAAGGAAAAGCAAAGAGCAAACAGAGACGGATCGTCATGAGCATCATGAATGAAATGAAACTGACAAGGAGGGAAGTTCTTCTTCTTCTTCTTCTGTCTCATTCAATGCCTCTAAAAACAATTTCAAGTACTGTAAACTTGTACAGTTTTGAGGTACTAGTACTGGAGAATTTGCAAACAGCAAACTTTGCAAGCAGTGACTCCGGCTGGTTTGAGGCCGAGTATGAAATACAAGTATTCCTATAATGTTGTGAGGCCACTTTTAATTTAGTTTACGATCTGAATAAATCTTTCCCCAATGTTCTCATTAAAAAAAGTTCTGTTCAGCTTGGGAGTCGACTGAACTCGGGTCAATACTGTGTTTGATTACCGCCTGCATAAACATTTAATATACGATACTATAAATCAATATGCTCCTGATTATAGTCAATAACAAGTATTTCCTGAACAAGTCTTCTGTTCTTTTTCAAACTCGAACATTCGCGAATTAAAAACAAGTGTTTCCATCTCCAGGAACACGATACATTCCTGGTTATACAAAAGGGGTCAGAGGGCAAACGTGACACATGGTAGACAGCTTGAAGCGATGTCACTGAACATTAAGGCGTTAACGTACGGGGCCGGGCTCCAAATTAAGTTGGACTTTTCCGAAAAAATGAGAAGTAAACCGAGCAGACAGCAACTCTCCTCCCTAAAAAAAACAAAGTCTGCGAGCTGGAATATTGTTCCCGTGGGAGATGATGTAGTAGGGGATGCAAACAGTTGCAATATCATCTTAAATGTAAATAAAAAAAACGTACAAACCCGAGGATCTGCCAGCACAGAGATCTATAAAAGTATATTTACTCGACGAGCTGTGAAACAAATAAAAACAACATATATTAAAGAAGTTCTGTCTCCCGTTGGCGTCGTAAATCCTCGTCAGCGCTTGTCAGCCCTGAAGGAAACGATGAAAGCGAGCAACACTGTCTTGAACATGTGTGTGCAGGTTCAGCACCTTCTGTCATCGGCGGTGCGGTCGGTACACGTCCCGTCATTAAATCTTCTCTATCACGCCGCTGTCATCAGTGGAATGGTTTGTGCATGTCTTGTCATTAAATCTTCTCGATCACACTCACTGCATCGTTATGTGTTGGCTCACAGTAGCAGGACCTTGATTGCAGAAATGTTTGATCTTTTTTTTTTTTCCTGCTCTTCACTTCTAAAGCAGAGAAGATCCCATTGGCTTTAAAAACGGCACGATACAATCTTCCGGGGGACAAGTTCAAACATCCCCCACCTAGCAGCCAATCAGCATTATCCTTACTGGAGGATCATGGGGGATAAGAGCAGTGTAAACACACTGGGGTTTTCCTCATTAAAGATAGGCTGCTAATTAAATTGCATCCCACTTTTTAAGACCTTGTGCTAATGAAGGCGAGCCTTGGAGATGTTGTGCTAATGAAAAGAGCGTCAGCATTGAAGGCTATTTAAGGCTAATAAAAGAACATCTTAATGACAAGGTTCTAATGAAACCTAGGTGTGTCAATTTGCTATTTTAACAAACATTCACTGATTACGGCGAGGCGGAAGAATCTTCCATTCACGGACGACCTTCGTTTATCACGCACGCATCAGTGGAAGTGATTCCAGACTTTACAAGATCCCACAAACTAAAGTCTATTGAACGAAATACATTGAAGCATTTATAAGAGTTTTACGGCATCGCAGCCAAGCGCTCTTAAAGTGTAACGATTGTTCCCGTTCTGTGTTGCCAGGGTGATCAACCCCAAGGTCAAAGTTCATTGAGCCCTTAATGCATCTCCCAGGTGCAATAAAAAAGCGTTTCCCACATTGGACTCCAGGGGAAAAGACCCTGGAAGACCGCGGAAGGACAGGCCGGCAGAGGACCCATCAATCGCCACGGTTACCACAGTGAATGTCATTCACCTTGAGAGGTATTCCGCAGCAAGGCTCGGAATCTCCACGTGACGAGCAGAAAAACACACTCTGCATTGCCATCCTTTCACTGGCCTGTCCTCTAAACGGCCTTGAAGACTCGAGAGTGTCCATCGAGTGTTTGTCCACATGTACTTTATGTATTTCTCTTTACAACCATAGAGAAGCAGCTGCGAGCGATAACGATCGAGTGTACCACATTATGAAAGAAGATAATAGTGTATCGCTAACCTTGGTCCTCGCCCAGCCCGTTGCCGGCTCTAACTTCGTGAAGGTAAACTGCTGTTTGGAAGAGATGTTTCGAACAATCACTTTTGCTTCTACTGAGTTACACCGAGAACTCTTTTACGTTATTTACCCACGCAGAAGCAGATTTCAGGATCCATCGGCGTCTAATCAAATGCTTCTCAGCTGATCCTCGAAATTAGCATGGAATGCATTCAACCTGCTACGAAGCATATCTGCTTTATTAGCAGTCTGTCTACCTTTGCAATCGACGAGAAACATGACGAACATGCATCTAAGCTCTTATCCATCACAACCAAAGCAAGAACTTGAGATCCATCCCAGCAACAATCCAACCTCTCTGGATGGACTTCAGCCCTTTCTGCAGCTTCAGAAACACTACCGTGTGTTGAAATTCCATCTCAAGTCAGACCCTGTTATAAAGACACTGAAGGTTCATGAGCAGCCAAAAAAAAAAAAAACCTGTGGGAAGGTCAGTGGGAGCAGGACTGGGGGGGAAATGGGTCCCAGAACATTCCGTGACCCCCTCAAGAAAAACTAGGGCTTTCGCTTTCAAGATATCTCTAAGCCTCTGCAGCACCTTGCATATTGCATTTGGTTCATTCATTCATTGTGTCAAACCTAAAGCGGGTCGACACGAGTATCAAGGTGCCTCGTGTGTCGAGACGGTAAAAGGAGTTTCGCTTTGGTTTCGCCTTGGGTGAATTAGAGCAACGTTAGACTAAATCTGCAAAGGAAGACCTTGGCTTGAAGACATAATGCTCAGGTTCAGCCACAACATGTGGTAGGAAACGTCCTTTACCGAAGTGATCTCACTATTGGTGTATTGAGGCGGTGCGTGGGTTGACGACACTTACTACACATACTGCAGTTTGTGTCTTAGAGTTGGGCGTCAAAAAAACAAACTTTTTCTTAAGGCCTGGTCGGGCAATAAAAAAGTTAACGGGACAGCTTTATTGAATGACTTATTAAGCGACTGTGTTTTTTTTTTTGCGAGACCTAAAACTGAGGCGCTTTTGAAACAAGAACAAGAACACCTTTCTGTAACAGCTGTTTCAAGAGAAGAGAAGAAGAAGAAGAAGAAAAAAAAAAAAAGCATGCCTTCCTGCTTTGTCTAATATTGAGTCTGCACTTTCACACAGCTCCGGGATAATGAAAGTGGCAGTTGCCCTGCTGCGGCATTTGAGGCTGATATCTGTCAAAAAGATAAAAACGGTCAAAGATCACCTGTTAAACTGCAGTTTAAGGTCTGTTATTATCGAGCAGCACATGTCTATCTATAAACTCTTTACTTTGATGAGTTTTAAAAAAAACAAAACAATGAATGATTTCATGTTAAACGGCAGCAGAGACACGTCGACAAAGGGCTGCATTCATATTTTTTTTTTTTTAAGTTACACACCATCGCTTCATCACTATTTTTGTCTCAATGCTACGCCGGCCAGTATCGTGGCGCTAAAAGACACTGATGAACGCACGTTACATTTCTCACGCAGACGGGCTGCTTCCTTTCCCCTTCCTCGGAGCATCGTATAAAACATTACACAGCACTGAGGTTAAGCTCAGATGAAACCAGAGAAACAGTTCCTGGTAATTTATAACAGTCATTTGTCTCACTTGCTGTGACATGATGAAGCCAAAGGCAGACCTTTGGTGAGCAGCCGCAGACATATAGAGGGAGGAGGGGAAACTAAAAGAGTGTGCTAAACGAGGTTAGAGGGGAAGAAACAAAGGGGGCCAGTTCAAAGGCTCCTTGTGCACGTCAAAACCTTTCTCCGGGGCAAAAAAGGGAACAAGGGCCCCACTGCTGCCCAGTAGAAGAAGCAGCTCCTTGGGCAAACGACTCTAATCAAATTTGTGTGATTGGACTGAGAAAGAGCTGCCAGGGTATAAGAGGCTCCTTTCACCCAGGAACGTGCACAAAGAGGCATATAAATTTACTATCCATCCACTCATCTTTACAGTAGCTGTTCACATGATAAGAGTGTCTGCCCACCAAAATAGCCCGTGGCACCGCAGACACTGGCCCTTTCTCAGCTGCGAAATATCACCACCAGCGAGGGAGAGATAAATCCTCCTTTTATGTGCTTCCTCTCATGGATCACCACTGGATACTCGTCCAGTATCTTCTAGGATTCACCCTGGACTGTGCGGCTCCCATCCAGCATCAAAACTATGCTATTATTAGCCTTGATTAATAGTTGCCATTGGATACGGTTCTGGCCTTGGTTCATGGCCTTGGTTTCTCCCTTTATCTCAGCTGACGTTTCGAAGTGATCAAAGAGAATTACCTCCAGCGACTGTTGAAATAACGCTCGACTTCAGAGTATGGAGATTAATATTCCGCGGTTGGAAAATCTAATGCATCATATCAACGCAGAGTTGCTCCAAGGATGAGAGTGAGGTGTGGTGCAGCTCTGAGACCGACGCTGCACTCACTGCCTGCCTAAGTCCGGCTGGAAGGTCCCATAGCTTCCCGTTAGCCCGCTAAATTGCCTCCACACGCCCCCACGTTCCCGTCTCCGTACGAGCGCAGCGTCTCCCATTAACCTCCTCCCGCTGCCTCAGCCTAGTACATCTTGAAATCACACACTGAGGATGTAAACATGTGCAAACACCCAAGGACAAAACACAAGGAAAGGACTTGTGCTGCCACCCACGTCCTCCGTTCTCGTATTCAGAAAAAAAATACGTTTTATAACTCTGACCCAGATTTACCAATCAACGTTGATACATGCTTAAAAATCGTGACTCGCATTACCATTCTTGCTCATTCTGTTTGCTGGCAGCCGCTGGCTTACTCAATTGGAGTTACACACACATAAACACCCATTTCTGACCAACCCAATAACGCTCAAAAATCTGGTCCCTCCGTGGGATCGCTAGTTATTTTTTTTTCACCAGTGACATCATGGATTCTGCTTCTCCGCCACTAGCGCACACTGTACGTGGCCATGTACATTTATAGCTCTCACAGGCTCCGAGAAAAAGGTTCCATATGCGATAGATGGAGATTAGATGCCAGGTTGAAGCATGTTTATTTCCAAGATTTCTCAAGGTCCAGCGGTTCTGAACAGTGGTATTAATATGGGATATGTTGATACTGTACTTCAACATTTTGCTCATTCAGAGGCCTTTCTGTCATTATTCTGGCTCCGACTTTTCATTCCAAACTCTGCAAGCACTGATTTCCTGTCCAAATCTTTCTTCGTCCAATGTGGCTCAATTTCATGTACCGGCTCAGAGGAACTGTGCTTTACAACCTTCCTTCTGCAGACTTGACATCCTGGACAAGATCATTCTAATATTTTTTTTCTGTGCTTTTCAGTCCCTCTCCCAATAGAGCTTAACAGTGAACAAACTGGATCAGCAAACTGGTTTTAATCCCTAATTCAGATTTAATGGCTCCAATTAAAAAACGTCTTCTAAGCCAAAGACTGCATTTAATCCCAGTCTATAAAAACTGTCTAAGAAGTCCTCCGTCTATTCTGCTTTTGTTTAATTTTAAACTCGATTTGGATACAGTCTCATTCTCAGTTCACATCCCTGCGGCGGCCCCAGACGTGTTTTGTTTCATGTTTTGAATTATGTACCACTTTTATATTGATGTGCTTTATATAACAGTTTCAAACAAACAGTGTTTTATTCTTTCTCTTAATCAAGCTTCTTCCTGCTGAGCAGATGTTGTTCGTTGTGACTTTGTTTTCCTTTTGATAACTTGGCGAGGGAATGGGGCTCTATGAAATATTTTACTTTACGAGCAAAGATCAGCCCTGTTTGGCTGTTTTAAAAATGTTCAGCGTTTTATTATACAGTATGTCAAGTGATTGATCATCCTTATGCTACCAAACGTTTGCAGGAATCAAACGAACGCTCACGTGTCACACTGAAATTCAAAATACCTGATGGTAAGTTAATGTTCAATGAATTACATTGTTGGCTGATAGCTCTCAGGAATAGTTTTTTTTATTTTTCTAATTACGACTGTCAATCAAAAATCAAGATAAGCACAACACAACTAACAACACAATTCAATATTCTATACATCACGTCTTGTGACGGAAAAACATGGAGGTTGATGGTTTGACTCGTGACGTCAGTAATAATCATATTATGCTGTCGCTGTTGCAATAACTTCCTGTAGTTTAATTGTGTTTTAAAATATATATATAGATAATCAGATTTAGTGCTCACATAGTTGTACAAGTCAACATATTTGGAGGAAAATGCATCTTTGAATCAGTCCGAAAAAACCCCAACATGAGTGAAATGTATAGAGACAGTAATCATCAGGGACGGACAAAAAGGAGGATGGAGAGGAAAACGACACTGAGAGACAGTGTGAGAAAGTGAAAGAGAATGAAAGAGAGAAAAAGAGGAGCGACATGCAGAGGGAGGCAGACAAAACTAGGTCAAGTCACATGACTGGGATCGACCACAGGCGGGATTAAATATCCTACAGCATGTGGTCATTTACACAACAAATGTAGATTTCATTTATAAATTATTTCTCTTCCA
>CAAKHC010005726.1:13774-23891 GCA_901007825.1 Macroramphosus scolopax | reverse complement strand
ATTTATGCTCGGAATAGATTTACTGACATTGTTTTCATATTCAATGAGGCTCTGCTGCAGACTTCAAATGTGGTGCTCAGCTTTGGACTTCAGAATTTTATAAGACAGTTCTGGAAACTGCAAAACAGGCTCACAATAAGTTGGTTCCATAGTGGAACCAGCTCTTTGTAGGCATCTCTGAGTGCAACATAAAATATATCTTAAGGTGCACACAGTGTTTAATGATGAGTGACATGAGATGCAAAATTCCACTGCTACTACATCCTCCACCCCGCACACACACACACACATGCACACACACATGCACACACACACACACCCTCTGCTTCTATCTAAAGAAGAAACTATAGCTGTCAATCACGCAGAGGACTGCAGGCTAAACTGGTCATGAGATCAGTCAATCCCCTGCAGCCAGTCTGTGGAATATCAATCAGTCACTCACATCTGTGGTCAGTTGAGAACATAGGAAATATGTGTGTGTGTGTGTGTGTGTGTGTTCGTATGCATGTGTGTGTGTGTGTGACCATAACACTGGACTGAAATCTGTCACCAGCTCATCATCAAACCTCTATGAGTGAATACTGAGAGAGATTCCCCGACCGATCTGAGCCAATCAAAGTGATGTGATGCCACTGACGACTCCGAGCAGCACGTGGCTCTCCTCCCTGATTGGTGTGACCCCGGGAGGGCCTTCCACCGGGGGGGGGCCTTCCACCGACACACGGCGCAGTTATTTTTTAAACACAGTTTTCAAGCGCAGATCCACCAGGCGGCAGAACAATTGAGATCATATACTTTTTACGACGCAGATAAACGATGTACAGACAGCCACGTCATGTGACATCACGTGTCAGATACAGTTTATACAACAAAGTACATCTTTGTAGCAGCAAACTTAATAATAGTCTACTATTTATTACCAAATTCCTACTGTCTGGCCAGTATCAATCAGGGAATGGAGCGATGCCAGTGAGCCCCCCCCCCCTTGCTGCCTCAATCACGAGCGATTTGCTTAGTGCAAAACAAATAATGCATCGTATTGATGTAATAACAATATGATACATCGCATTTCAACGATCCTATATACAAACAGAAGTTCATAAATGCCACCACATTCTAGAGGTGGAGCTGAGCCCCGTCCCCATTAGAATAGTGTTGCATACAAAAAAATAGCCGTTAAAAGCGGCACTAAATAACATTTTATTAGCATCGGTACTTTAAGAATGACAGTGTTTTAATACAAGGCCATATTTCCTGATGTGTGACAGCGTGTTGTGTGTGTGTGTGTGTGTGTGTGTGTGTGTGTGTGTGTGTGTGTGTGTGTGTGTGTGTGTGTGTGTGTGTGTGTGCTCCCCCTCTCTCTGCAGCCGCCTGCAGCTTTCATGGTGACGAATCGAGAGGCATCGCTGCAGACAGAAGTGACCCGACCTGTTCTCGGCTAGTTGACAAAGCAGATGCACCGCTTACGTAACCGATAGTCAGCGAGAGCCCGTGAACGCCACGAGGTCCGTATGCAAAAAAAAATAATTAAACGTACACAGACTGAGGGATTCAGCGAGTCCAACCTGGCGAAGAATCTTGCCAAGATAAACTGTTGGATGGCGACTGTTTGAGTTTGGTGTTCTTTGTTTAGCTAATTTATCACACTATGTACGCATATCTAATTTTTGGCATCGAGGTACTCCTTCCACCGAAATGTCAATGATGACATCACATCACATCTACCTGCAGATGCCGCAAGATGCAATGAGCCAGTGAAGCGTAGGGCAGATCCAAAAATACAAAAATCTGCCTTGAAGGGTAAAAGCTCTTATCTCAAATAGCAATTACTGCCCAAGAAGGACAAACTGTCAGATCAGCTTAGAGCTGAGCGGTGGCGCACCTCTCGGAAAAAAAGCAGCGTCCAAAACAGCAAAGTTAATGTGGATCGTTTGGATCAAGGGCTGGTAAACTGGATGAGCGAGAGCAAGGTCGCGTTGCAGCTTCGCAGGGATGTCTGCGTGCACAACAACCTAAAGGCACGGGGGAATGTGTGCCAGTGTGATCTTGTGTAGAGGTCTTGTGTATTACAAAGCCTGCAGACTCATGGAAACTGCTGTCTAAGAATCTGATGTTGGTAGTGTATCTGTGTCTTTGCTTGTCCATCACAAATTAAACTCAATAATTTTCCTTTCAATACTAACTGTTCATATTCCTTTGATTATAGCGAACCCCCCTCTTTGTAGGCATGTCCTACCTCCTCTCCTCCTTCCGTCTCTCTTTCTCTTTGCTCCCCTAACTTTCTCCCTCTGATCATTGCCCTGCTCCTGCCTGTGCACACAGCGGCTCCCAGGAGGTCCCGGCATCAGTAAACCCATGAGGGAAATACCGCGATACATCTCTTTTGATCAGCGCAGCCGCCACATTAGCATGTACCTCTGCGCTCTCCTGCTCTCTCAACTCAAGTAAGCTACCTGCCTGTCAGTGGCGCCAACCTACAAGGAGCCTGACACAGGTGAGACAGGAGGCGCTCGGAGTTTGTCTAAACCGTATTCGCTAATGAACACAGGCCCGCTAAGGCCCTGACGACGGAGGAGAGAACCGACCTTGGGGAGACGGACAAAAGCCTCGCAATGCATCTTTAATGCGGTGTAACGGCCCCGTGTCTGCACACGGTGCCACGAACTCTGTGGTACAAATTCACTGTACGTGAGAGGCTTCTTTTTTTTTATCCCAGTGTGTCACGTTCTATAACAAAAGTGCCAGAGCCGAATCTGTTTTTGAAACACAAAGGTGGCCTATTTGTGTTTTAATCGTAACTCCTTCATGACACACAAGAAACTTCTGTTAACATCTTTTTTTTTTTTTTTAGCTCCGGTGGAAACAAAGAGGCTCTTTTTCATTCTATGATTAAAAGTTTACAATCTGGAAGGTGTGTGTGTGTGTGTGTGGAGGGGGGTATTCTGCGTCTTTTTTACCGATATTTTATGGGTGGGGTTGTGTTCGGCTCGGGTCTGGAAAAGGTCTAAATCCACAGCCGGGTGCCCGCTCACTTATGTGCCACTTAATTAGCCCGGCCCTGCACAGAGGGGGGGGTGGTCACATGGGTCCAATTTAGCCCGCTATAAAGTCTGCAATGGCTCAACGTGCATTACTACGAGAGTATTTACGTGCCTCCTGCACCCAGGTAAGGGACTTTGAAGATGCGGAAAACAGAACAAAAAAAAAGCAGTATGAAAAGGAGGAGAAAGCAGAACCGGAGTGAAAGGAGGGGACCCTTAAATTCCAGGGAATTTTTCCAGATGTTGCACAAATATTCTTCTGAGGCAATCCAGATGTGCTCACTCTGTTTATTCCCTCCTTGTGAGCGCCGTTCCAACGACTTATCGTCCCTTCCCTTTTCTTCTCTTTCATTCTTCCCCCTTCTTTTCTGCAACTCATCTACCCCTCCCTCTTTCCAGCAGCCCAAATTGGTGTTCCCTGATAGAACCTTTTAAGTGAGGGCTTTAATAGCCCCCAGGGCACCTTAGCATTCACTAGGATCCTGTAATAAACATCCACTCTCATTCTCTACAACACACATGTGTGTGTGTGTGTGTGTGAGAGAGAGAGAGAGGAGATTAGGTGCCTTGTTTTATCGCTCTTTGGATCAATTAACAATTAACTGCGTTACTAACAATAGCTGCACTGATTCCATGAAGAAAAGCCCCAAACTGAGTGAAGCGCCAGCTAAATAAAAACATGCTACATGTTTTTTCTTTCGCCAGACTCAAAAAATTAATCTGGTTTTGTTTTTCTCCTTCCATCACTTTCGCCTCAGCTCCGTACAAATCCTGTCATGTCTGCCGAGGCTGCTTCTCTCCCACAGTGCCTGACCCAGCCACAACCCCTGACCTCGCCTCTCCCAGACAGCAGACCCACTCTCAGCTGCTCCTGACGCACCACCACCACCAGCTCAGGACGTACGCTACATCATGCAATCGCAGGGTGCATGTTTACTCTGCTTCATTGCTTGTTACCTTAAATATATAGCCCCCACGCTAACTTACGCGAGGCTAATTGATAGTTTCACGTACGCCCGATCGATCACGCGGTCGTGCAGTTTCACCTGCCTGTTGCTGCAGTTTAAAGGAATGATCATCACACAAATTAAGCAATTTTGAAAACATCCCCTCTGACGTTTTGCAGGCCACAGCTGCGCACAGTCCTGCAAAAACAATCCCGTTCTGCCAATAACTCAACCTTCAGATCTGTCCCGTTTAATCCACCGGCCTCTCCTGTTTCTCCGTCTGCACCAAAGCAAAAGAAACGATCCTAAATGTGACACTTGAACTTGTCGGGGCCGTTTTTTTTTTTTGCGGGCAACTGTCAGCGCTTTGGTATGTAGGAGGGTGACGACGAAGACGCGGACAGCGCCTGTGCGCCTGCCTGTCTCCGTCTGTCTAATAAACCTGGTTGCTCAACTTCCTACAGAAAGCACGGTAGGCTCGATGTGCCCTATATTGTATAATCATTACACTGGATAATTAAGAAAAAACTACACACTATCATGTGGTGTAAAGTCATGTAGTCTTTCCTTAATGGGCTTTTTGTTTCATTCTCAATTGACTTTAACAGTGGCACTTAAAAGAGAAGATAAGAGCGTATATTGGAGCGATGTTTGCCATTGTTCTATTAAATTACGCTGCTTTATTTAACACTTTACTGCAATCCATGACGGGAAGGCAAATATCCCTTATGGGGGCAATAAAATGTTAACTCAAACAGATTGAATCTTGTTGGCGGGGGGGGGGGGGGGGGGGAGAGAGGGGGGGAACAGAAGTGTCACTCTGTCGCAAAGGGGCAGAAATAGATTTACACATTTCAAACACTTTATTTTAGCTGAAGTGCTTTTCAAGGGGGGAATGAATGGTGCAGCCTGTTCAGCTGTGAATATCCAGAGGATCCACGTAGCTTGTGGGGATTTTTTTCCTCCATCGACCCCCCCCCCCCCCCTTCAAGTCCTGACACCCTTCCCACCTTCCTGCCGTTTGACAACATTCCTAAAACCAGACGGCCACAGCAAGGTGTCTAACCATAGGTGACAAAGCCCTCCAGACTTCTGCACGGACTGTCTGTACATGCGGGCATGTTCCTGTGCGTGCACGTGCGCAGGTGTGTGTTGAGGCCACGGGGGGGGCCACGGGGGGGCCGCAGTCTGGGCGGATGTACGAACACGCGAGACCTGCAGGCGTCAACAAACAGTTAATCAGGTTTTCCCTTCTACAGGCGGAGGAACAACCTACAGAGGAACCCTGTTATCACGCGTAGATTATTTTTCCCTCTTCTCTCTCATGCAGGGTAATTTGCGAAACATAATGTGAACATTACAACTATTTAAGCGCACACTTACTTGTGCTTTGTACCGAGTCGCGGGACGACCCCGCGTGTCAATCCTTCCGCGCGTGCTAACGTCCCTGGGTATCCTCCCGTCTCGCCCGTAATCCAGAGAGTTCGGTAGCTCCTGTAATGGATCTTCTGTTTATCGTAATTGCGGTCGCGGCCTATAATCTCAGAGGCCGGTTGAAATGGCCACCTCGGTATCGTCCTATTATAGTATCGTTGGAAGGATAGGGAAAGTTGAAGAAAAGTTTTAGAGCCTGCTTATAACGGGATCTGGGGAAATGTCATTGGAGATTTGGTTGAACAACATCTCCAACATACAACATTGTAACCGACTGAGGAAGAACTTTCAAAATAAGAGAACCGAGAAGCCCCATGGGAGAAAATACAAGGCTGACATTGTGGATCAGATTATTTATCTCCATGTACACAGATAACATTTTAGGCCCTGTGTCCACATGGCGTTCTTTCTCTGTGCGCCAGCGTCTTTACTCAATTATTTCCACGGACAGGCAGTCGTTCTGAGAAAAAGTGTGCGGACAGCCAGAGTGCTCTGAGTTCATGATGTCCCAGCTTTTCAGGAAGCCGCTCATATCTCAACGCGATGGACACGGACGCCCGCGTCCTCTGTTATTTACGTGGCGGGATGATAAATCTGGAGCAGTCGGTTGGGTGTTTCACCTGGTGTGTGCCGTGGACTGTACTCCATCTAACAGCGGCTCTACGAGGAGGCGATGATTCACCTTATTCACCTACGGCTGTCGGACCGATCAGCGACCACAGATATTTGATGCTTATTCAAGCAAAGTACGAGGGTAAGCGTCCTCTGGTTGGTGCAAAACAAATTGTGAAGAAAACAGCAACGATGACTAAGAGATAATAAAAAAAGCACACTGTGGATCATACGATTTGTTGAGACATTGTTGTCATGGAAACAAGAGACACCTAGGCGCTGCGTTTTTTTGTTGTTTTTTTTGGGTGGTTTCGTGCCAGCGCCTCCTGTACTCCCACCGCTTCTTCCGCTAGAAAAACAAAAGCTACGTGGACACGGGGGGGGGCGTATATTACACAAAACAAAATTACACATCGTTCATTGAAATCAGATATTCTGTGACCCCCAAATACAGGATCAGAATGACTGTAAAAACCTGATCTGTGTGACGAGGGTGGGCTTGAATCACAGTCCATCGGAATCAAAATAGCAGGTGGTTGATATATAAGTGTTAGTTAGCCATTAATCACAGTTCCCTGTGCGTACAGGCACCTTGCGATACGTTAGCATGACGAGCTAGAGGGTTAAAATGTTGCATACACTCGTGCATAAAGAGTTACACTGTGATGTGTTTGTCTGCATGTTGAATGTACATAACCTGCACCCCTTGCCCCCGGTACGTCTGCCTTCTGCCGACACCCCGACACCCACCCATTCACACGGTCGCATTTAGCACACAGAGCATAACTGAGGTGTTTTGCATGCTGTGGGATTTCCGTGGCCTTATGCCCAGCAGTGCACAGACGCCCCAACCCCCAGCATCTGGCGAGGTGACAGACAAACGTAATGGCAGCGGTGGTGGTGGTGGTGGTGGTGGGGAGGGAGAAAGGCGTGGGGCACACTGGGACACCTCCTGTTGCTCCCTGCAACCTTTAAAAAGAAAACGGTGATGGAGCAGCAAGAGACGGTCTTAATTACCTTTCTGTTTCTGCTACGGTGTGTGTTTACATATACGTATGTGTGTGTGTGTGTGTGAGAAAAGATAGCAAGAGAATTGTGTATACACCGGAGTATACAGTTTTATAAAAACAACCTCACAGTCGGGGTTTGTAATACAACTATTTTTTTCGTTCTCCGAGGAGCGCAAGAAACATCAAACAGCGTCATTCCAGCTTTTGATCCTATTCCACACTGATGATATCCCGAGTAACAGACATTATTGCAACATGTAAAGCATTGATCCGCCGTAGTTAGTCTGCGGAGCCTCGTTTTAAATGTAGAAAAAACTACAATTTGATTCACTAGTGTGTTCCGAATGACAAGTTTAACCGAGTTTCTTGATCAGTGGTTTGCTGTCGAGGCCAATTACAGTTAGTGCTGGAAAATTGCGTCTGTAATGAAATGAATGGCATGAAGGAGCGTATGATATCTTAGATCCGCTCGATTCGTCACCCCTTCTCCAGTGAATACCGATCAAGGCCCACGTACTCATAACTTAATTACCGCGCGCAACATAAACACCAAAAAAAAAAAAAATGGAGATATCTTCACGCATTGCTGCAATCACAGAAGAGGAGTTGACAGTTGTTTTTTTTCTCTTATTGAACACACGCCAACTGAAGGATTGTGGAGGAGTGGTGAAGGGAGTTCGCCTCTGACAGCTACTGCTTTTATCGTCTCTTGGCCGCATTTAAATTTCTCGACACAAATATATCACGCTGTGACTTCCCTCTCCAACTCTGCCTTGTTTCGTGCTGTTTGCCGGCGTAACTAATCCTCCCTCGTCGGTACCTATTTTGCTTGTGATAAGAGGTGTGAATCTTCACCGGTCCCTCGACTTTCTGTCTGAACCACCTGAGCACATAAATCTTACCAAAACAACACAGTTGACTCGCTGCTGCAGACTGTCGGGGTTCCACCTCTCGCATTCCATCGGCGTCACGTGATAAACCAACATTTAGAAAGTCAGTACGAGACATCTTTAAAATTAATTCAGAATTGTCCGTCAGCGTGATCTTTGAACCGGGAAATTCCACACCTCGGCTTGCGACACGCACACACGGAGAGCGAAAAGGGGAGAGTTCGGAACGGCGGAGGGCGAACCGACCTTCCTCTCGACGCGAATTACGAGTTTGATCTGGTCAAATCCCCACAGAGGCTATGTTTCGACTTCAAAAGAGTGGCTGTATGCACCCTGAATACTGCCAGCCCACAGGAAAAAAAAAGCCATTCAGACACTTAAAGGACCTGCAATAAAAAAAACCCTCCGACTAACGGTGCTCAGATGATTCCAGCACTCTGCATTGAAAGTGCTGGTAACAATCAAGCTTCTGCACATCCAAAACTGTGACTGTTAAATGTACATTATTACATGTACTTATGGCTGAGATGACCGGTCCAGTAAAATGTATAGCATTGCATATATGTTGGGGTTTGGAACAGTGTGATCAGATAAAACAACATGAGGATCGCTTCGTGAAAACTTTTTTCTTCTACAATTTAATTGATTACTTGCCGACAGTATCGACACATCGTATTACTAATGAATACTAATGATAAGCATCCCTTGTTGCAGCTTGAATGTTAATGACTACAACACCCCTGCAAGGATGTCAGGCACCGTCGATTTTAGGAAAAACACTGTCGACAGCGTGGATTTTGTTGATATTGACAAAAGACGAGAGACAAAGAAAAAGTTATTGTCTTTAAACACTTTCAAACCGCACAGATTGGACGGCCAAAGGCAAAATTCCTGAAAGGATAGAGCACACGGGGAGCAAAGGTCACGGTTTGAGGTGCAAAGTTCAGCGCAGCCGTTATCAATAAAGACGTCCAGCGAGCGAGGAGCTCCTTACACAAACAATTAACGAGCTAATCGAGTCACTTCCACGATTTTTGTATCATAAAGCCAACGCAGCGGCTCCCAGTTCATACTATGTTTAGATCATATACAGATGTGGAGGACAGAAGACAGAGCGTGTCGGGCTAAATATATGCCGATTTATCTGAGACCAACAAGTTTTCTTCTGAAGTGTAATTAATGCTCTGTATTGGATGTTGGCGGGAGCGAAGGGTGGGAAAGTGGAGGGTGGGCATGCAGCAGGCGAGCAAATTTTCTTTGATTTTCCTGAGTTAAAGGCCTCATGGGTGATATTCAGAGGGAGCAAAAAAAAGAAAAAAAAAGAAAGGAGAGGGAGAGCTGTCACTTTAAGCCATTAAGTCTCGCTATAAAACTCCTCCAATAAAAATGACAGCTGCAGCCCCGTTCCTCAAAAGGGGAGCAAAAGCATCACATCAGGAACACAAAACTGGACGGCAGTAAAAAGACAAACTTGGCCAAATGCTTTTGGCAATGCAATTCCCCGAGCCTCCTCTCACCACACACACACACACACACACACACACACACACACACACACACACCACCACCATGAATCTCACTTTCTCATCAAAGACCATGAACTTCATTGATTTCGGGAGGGGTGTGTGTGTGTGTGTGTGTGTGTGTGTGTGTGCAAGTGAACATGCTGGGGAATCTTATGTTCCCCCAAACAAAGTTTAACTGTGGGATGTTTGCGTTAGGAGTCAGGAAAAACAAAACACATCCGTTTAGCTGGTGGTAACAAGCCTTCGGGGCGAGCAAACAGGCGCAGATCAATCGTGATCGTCCAAAGAGGAAGTTTTCATTAATAGAGCTCAACAAAGATGTAACAAGGTTGATTGTTTTATTCCTCCAAAACGCCTGTTTTACCTCATTAGTTTCTTTGCTCAACATGCAATACTTTCAGAAACATCCGTTTGAATAATCAAGATTGAATTTGCTGCTAAATAAACGAGGAAACAGGAAAAAAACAATCAATAACAGACTTCTCCCGTCCGTTCGCAGTCGCGTTGTTTATTCCACCGACTGTCACGACCAGCCTCGTATTGCTCTGACAAAAGGACACATTCTCCCTTCAATGTCATCCCCTTCGTCTTAACAGCTTAATGTCAAATATGTAAGGGGGGGGGGGGGGGGGGGGGGGGGGGAGAGGGGGGTGGGGG
>CAAKHC010005725.1:36149-50516 GCA_901007825.1 Macroramphosus scolopax | reverse complement strand
CGAAATGAGTCGGAATGCGCAAAATGTCAAAATTGAGATTTTGGTATCAATGGAAAGTACTGGAAATAAGCTTTAAAATGATACCATTGTCAAAGTCCTACGTTGGATGGTTTTCAAAATATGGCCATTTGAATCAGGGTCTTCCAGCGTCTTTTTACGATTGAAAACCGGAGAAAATCGCGTTTGAAGTTTTTTCACCCGACGTCCGTCGCATCGTATCGTTCATCGTTAATTTCGCGGAGCTTCGTGGATTTGTTCTTCTTGGTTGCGTCCCTGGCCACAAACGTTTCGATATCAAGTTGCTGTCATCTCATCACACCAACACAGCTAGCTTGCAGAGATAGTGAAGTTTCCGAGGTGAAGGGAAACCCCCGCAGGTCGACGTTAACGGGGTCACTGCAGCGCATTTAATACAGCTTGAAAGTTGCGAGTCAACTTTAAGTGTCATTTACGTGCCTTTCCTCAATTATATGTACTATACAACTTTGGGAGATTGTTTTTGAATGTCATTTCTTTGAAATTAGCTAAAAAAAAAAAATTGAAAAAAAATTGGTCTTCCACGTTAACTGCCCTTATCTAAAAATAGAACGTTGCACATTCCGACTCATTTCGCCAGATCGGGTCACATATGTTTGCTAATGCATGTACAGTTTTCCAGTTACATACCAACTCATTGCAGCAATTTCCAGCCTCATGAAACTAATACAAACAGTATCATCTTCATCTCGGAATAAAATACGGAGGAACAACTTGTAGCTTCACACTGCACAATCTATAAAGGCTGGTATAAATGTCTTGGTTTTAGCATCGGAAAAAAATCTAGTTAAAAGCCTTTGTGTGAAGTTGTTTTTCAGTAAGATGTGCAGTGTGGTATCTTTTTATCCTGTTACTTACGGTAATGGAGGTTCCTTGCTCTTGTATGATGGAGGCTGTCGATGACGTGTTAGTTCATACATGAAGACTGGAGGACAGCCTCTGTTCATCCACATCCAACACTGGGCTTTCTTAGCAATATTAATATATATTTTTTTTAATTATAAAACAATATTTGTGCCTTTCCTCGAAGAACTGTCTAATTCAAGGACAATAGCGACTATGCAGCAGTTTTCTGGTTTCCATGGGAACCATCTTTGACCACCTCTTTAATCACATTGACCAATCCTCATCTCATACTGGTCTCATGCTATTGTCACTGAGTCTCAGCTGAAGAAAGGCTATCCCCCCTGCGTACAGCGTGGGCATGGTGACATGCGTGGGCTCTGCTGTTGCTATGATGGTTCGAATGGACTGCAGTGCGTCAACACTATTACCTAAGTTAGACAGCCACAAGTAGAGCAACCCCCTTGGAAACACATAAACAGAGCATCAGCGGTCGTGATGGCTGCTGTTCTTTTCAGATTTCCTTCACAGCTAATCGGACAGTGGGAGCACTGAATGCAGAAGCTCTTTCTCAGCAGTTCAGCCTCTGTTCATCCTGCCACATAAACATGGTTAGTTCAGCTTTACGCACCATTGCAACACAGAGATTGATATGAATTTAGCCCAGTGAGAGACAGCAATATCTTCCCCATGTGCCTTGGTCTTCGGGCCAAGTTGTGTTTCCCACTGGTGTCTCAGACCGACAGAATTAAAGAAAAGCTTTGTAATTTGCGCTTCGGTAATTCTTCATATTACTGCAGAAGCTGCTAGAAAGGGGCTTTTCTCAGATATCTCCATGCAGCGGTGATGTAGCAATGAAAAGATGGCTGCGGAGCATATAAGATATAAGACCGGCCCACCGGTTCCCCACTCAGATCCACCATGGAACAAATGTGCTCAGGCAATTTCTAGTGAAACCCTCTGATCAGCAGCCGTGTTTTCTTCTCAGTGAAAGTATCAGATGGATCCTTTGGCTGTTTCCATATCTGCTGTGTTGAAATTGTTCAGTGAGCTGAACAGAGCTCTGCTTCCAGATGGGTGGCGGACGCTCATGCCCCATTGAAACCCACGTCTTACTGCATCCATGGTGCTGGACTTATTGGTGTAAATGGAGATTGGAGATTTAGTAGTACAAACATTTCTGGAAGGCAAAGTTATTCTGAAGGCAGAAATAATCTCATTAAATGAGCTAAAGCTCAGTGTTTAGAGCCTCGGGCAGATACAGTAACATCACACTGAAGACTGGGGAAATGAATTGGGGAGGACTGCTGTAGTTGTAGGTAGCTGATATACGTTTCTAGCATTTTCTTTCACCTCTTTCATTCAGTTGTGTCTTTGTCAACAGATTTCAATCTGTGGTGACATCTGTCCCACTGTCATGTCAGTAAGTCAGTTCATCCTTGACTCCATGTTAACGTTCTTGCCAGATGAAACAGCCTCCAAGCGTTCTGGAGATATCATGAGAACGGGACGACCTTGAAATGATATCGCTGTTGCAGGTGCAGAGGCAAACAAATCAATATTAACCATTCTGCCTTTCAGAGTCGGCTGCTCAGCCTAGCAGACTCTCCCGGTTCGCACCAGCGATTCAAGCTCGTTAGACGGCAACATTTCATGCATGTTTAAAGAAACTTGAGCACATAGGTTGGAGGAAAACGAAGACGCATTGTGCATCATTTAGTTCTGATAAAAATAACATGCGACAAAGTGCAATGAATGCAGACTTAGGGAATAAATCATGATGTGTCAGAAGCATGTGACGAGCACTGTTGGCAAATGAAAACATTAGATCTGTGTGGACTGATGAGAAGAGTGCTCAAGTTAACCATAAAACATACATTAGTGTCCTATTTCCATCATGTTTTGCTTTGAGTTTAACATTCTTTGAAGTTCCACTACCACTCTTTTCATCACATTATCTCACCGAACCTTCTTCCTTGGCCGTGGCTGATGACTCCGGACTTGAGCACGCCGACGGTTCATCCTATGAGCACCGTCTCAATATCGGGACGACAGCGGTGGATGTGAAAGTGCATTTATCAGTTTATTTTGCAGGTTTTCTGGAAGTAAAGTCTAAACAGAAACTTCACAACAATCATTTATATTGATGAGATGTGATGTCCTTCATTGACATTCATATTCATTCTCCTCCTCTTATAAATGTTTTACCCAAGTAAACTTCAAATTCCTTACAAATCCCAAGTAACCAACCTTGGCTTCACAGTTTAGTCTTCAGCAGTGAGGTATTGTAAACTGCAGTGATGTATGAAGGTTGACAAGTTCCGCAATTGCTCAACATGATGAAATTCATTCTTGCCTCTCTGTGTTCTGCATGAAGGAAGAGCTTTGATAATGATAGTCTACTTTTCAGGGTTCGTAGGTTTTCATCTGCGAGCCTCAACACATTAAAGTGCTCTCCAGATAACACCAACACTGATTCCAATTAAAACGTACGGTTGTTAAAAGGCTGGAAATGATTTATTTTGGGGTATAAGAGTTCAATACCTTGACATTCAGCAAGTAAATAAGTTTTTCCAGGATACAAAAAAAAACCTTTTGCAGTACAGTCGTATGAGGAGAGGAAGTGCCTTCAGCTGTACGGACGAGGCTGAACGCTCGTTAACTGAACTAAATACCACAGCAGAGTTAAACACACTTACACTTCTGGATTAAACTAGATTAAAATTATACGTGAAACCAGGATAAATAAAAATGATCCTTAGAAATAAGTCCCGGTAACTCATGGAAATACTACTTATTAGGTGGTTCTGTCTTTTATGAAATATACTTTGACTAGAAATGACCAGAGGGGGTCGGCTGTCAACGGAGGGAGTGGAACGGGAATCATTATCATAAAACTGGGTGCCACAAATTGATTTTCTATATTTGACAGCATTTAAACCAGGTGTTATTGTGGAGCTGCACACGGCACATTGATTCATCCGGCACCTCGTTGGCCCACCCTCACACAAACACACTAACAAGTGACTCATCTGTAAATAGATTCATATAACACACACACACACACACACACACTCATGCAGGTCATGGTATATAATGGCTATGTGAAGAAATGGAATGTGCTAATTGGAGTTGCTTGATTCAATTTGTCACAGCGGGCTCTGAATGCGATAGCCTGACATGCTACCTGGTACCATACACTTTAGTTCCCCGTGCAGTGTGTGGATCCAGTTTTACTCGAAACTTTTAAACTGAATTGGCAAACACTGGGAATGTATAATTGCACTAATGTATTTAAAGATCCCCTTCGGACGTTTCTTATCAGTAGTGTTGTTTTCCCTCTGCCTGAATATTTGAATACATATAGATACACATGTTGACTGATTTGTCCTCAGGCGAAAATCAAGAATCATTAAAAATGCAAATATTGTTCTTTTTTTTTTTAAAGTTGAACTGCCAGATATAAATGTCTCGTGTTCCTGTGCACTAAAAGGCTTCAAGTCTCAACCTCACACTTTAGTACGTCGGATACTGGACATGCTCGAATGTCACGAACCAGATTCGAAGTGAACACGGAGAAGCATCAGAAGACGAATGTGAAAACTGTCTTGCTGTGTCAAACTCTACACAAACATCATTCTGCCCAGTGAAGCTGAAACACCCGACTGAACCAACAGGGAGCAAAACTACCTTTGAGTGGATAGAGACTGTAAAGAATATATTTATTCATGTGCAGACATTTACTGTCCTGGATTTTTAAAAAGCAGTAATTTGACTTCAGTTCTTAAAAGAGATGTATGACGGTACAAATATGTGCATTTGTTCACATATCTACAGGCTGCGACGGGAGAAAGAGAAAGAAGTGTTTGAATTTCCATTAATAGAAGAAGGAACTGTTTTGTAATAGCTTTTAAGGTTGGACAGCTACTCACCTTGACAGAGGTTTGTAGGAGAACGCATGTCGGAGTGAATGTGAAAGCCTCTGGTTAAGTCATTTTCACCTGTCCAAAACTTTTTACTCACTTCTTTTTCAAACTTTCTCCCACCTTAACGTCTCCAAGTGGGATTCCAACCCCGGCTGCAACACCTCTGTCACAAAACAGAAAATATCTCAGCGTTCAAATGCAAGTCACCTCTAGGAGTAAATGCCAACTTTAATTAGGTCTTTCAATCTGTAACTACGGTGACTATCAGTTCGGAACAGTGACGATAATAGCTATTAGAGACAATTAGAATGACAATTAGAATGGCAGAGAGTGTACTGCATGTATGCGTGCAGCCCGAAATGTGAAACTTGGCACGCTGCAGAGCCAAACTTTAGTCTGCACAGGCTTCAGAACAGGAACTGAGGCATGGCATTGTGATTGAGGAGTCTTTAACAAACACTACTTCCTGTTGATGTTTCCCTCATTTCTCATTCAAACAGCTTTGCGCTCACTGAGTGGTTTGTCTAGATCTGCTTGCATGCGTTTGATACTTTGACTTTGAAAATAAGCAGCAGTGTGTGAATGAAAACTTTGTTTCTTGTTTGCACTGATTTATTTCCAGAGTATTAACTGACACTGGTAGTTTAAAAGTAACTGAATCAAATGATTAAGAGTCTGAATCTAGTGTGGAAACATAGTGGGGCTCCCTGAGGCCCCTCTCATCCCCCATAAGAGGTGAAACGAACCACTCCTGCACGACTCTAAACAATAATCAAGCAGAGGGACTGCTGACGCCACAGCTGGAACATCTGCTGCTGTGTTGTCTTTCCTCTAGAACAGGGGTCTTCAACCTTTTTAGCCCAGGGACCCCTTGGATGAGAGAAAAACAGAGCAGGGACCCCCACTTGAAATCCCCCCCCCCCCTTTTTTTTTTTAAATATAAGCCTGACTTATAATAACTTTTAAATGTATTTCATTCAGCTTATTTCACTGTATTAACCAATTTCTGACTGGGTAGACTAAATAGATTTCGTCAAAAGTATATTATTATTGCATGTTAATGACATGTTCTTAATCATCTCAATCAAATAATAATAATTAAAAAAAATTAAACTCACATATTATTTTAGTTAAAATTGCCTTTATTTTATTTTTAAGTTGGCGGACCCCCAGCAGTACCTCCGCGGACCCCCTAGGGGTCGCGGACCCCCGGTTGAAGACCACTGCTCTAGAAAGCAAAATCAGACTTTGAGAAAATAAAACAAATACAGGAGACTATTAAGCAAACTGAGGGAAAATAACTTTTGACTAATAGCTAAACATAGCTAGAACTGTTTAAGTTTATATCAGATCAAATTCATATTGTAAATAAAAAAACCTGGCGGATACATGAATTAACCTGCATCACCGCTACGATGTCATATGACATATCTATCAAAATGACCCAGCAAAACATAATAAGAAGCCAAGTGGAGCAGCGGAGGGTCCCTCACTTGTTGCCAAGGACATGCAACAAGATGAGCCTATGAAGGAATGCCAGTTTGGGCTTTGGAGCAATGCCCAGCTCCTTTCCAAATACACTAGCATGTGTTTGTAATCGTCCCACAAGTTTACAGCATCACAGCAGTACTGATTCATTGCAAACTCAAGATTCGTGATATCTAGCTTAACGTAAGTTTAACAAGTTAGCCCACAACCGCCTTCAAAGGACAGCAACATTAAACTATTGCATGTGCCATTCCAATGCTAAAGCCCTCAATACTAATATGATACTGTTACTCAAAGGCTTGCAGGCACATGCACTCGTACACTGATTTACAGGGCTTGTAATTGTTGGCATCTTGTTCTGGTTAGTTATCTAATTCACTAAAAGGCACTGAAAGATGATGGATTTAATCAGCTTTTATAAAACAAAAAGGATGAAAGCAACGAGGCACAGGCGAGGCTAGAGGAGGTGGAGGAAAATACATCTTCTGTTCCTGTAGCAAGGAAATGGTAATAACACACAGCTCTTTCAAACCTGCCAGGTAATGATTCTGCTCCAGCTCACTACGACAGCCGGATGCAGAAAGAGGTTTGCTCCCCTGTTGCAAGGCTTTGGAAATTTGCTAGTGTTTGTCCAGGAATTGTATTGATTTGTCAGTGTTTTTTTGAATGACAGGAGGTGCTGTGACAGCTTTAACATTAAGCCTAGAGGACTGGAAGATGCATATAGCTGGGTTAGGGCCCAGATATCATCCTAAAGTGCTGATGATAACCACCTGCTATTGCCAACATCAGGGCAAATGTGTTATACATTTGTAAAGTGACTCCCGCACTGCGTATTGTTCCCTTCTCAGTGTGAACATAAAGTCGCTGTGTAGGAGTCACAGTAAATTCAAACATCACGGGTAGACTTGGAAATGTCTACCCACTTCATCTCATCACACAAACAGCCACCATCACAGCTTTTTGAACTCAAGCGGGAACATTAAGACCATCACACATAAAAAATGGGTGAAGATTCACGAGTGTCATGAATATTCTCCACACGAGCTACATATACTACGAGACAGAGAGAGATGGTGTTTATGTAGTCTCACAATATCAAACATGTTGAGAGCATGCTGGTTAATCCAGACACTGACAGGTAGGATAGATTACTGTGTGTGTTAACTATGTAAACCAATATATCATCATGCCAGTCAGACATGAAACAGATACAAAGGAGAGGCTGGACCGATCAGATAAAGAGGTTCGATGGAAGACAATGCAGACAGAAGACTACAGGGAAAAGTCCAGGGGTCATGAGACAGCCATGTTGCTTTGTTTACCTTATTTTGACAATAACTTTTTAAAAATATTCATAATATCCATTAAATCTGGGGATACCTTTATTTTAAGCGAGAAAATAAAATAGCACTCTGATGCTAACAGAAACGTATTCATCCTCATCAGGGTCCTGACAGAGGCTCTTGTGTTCTCCCTTGTGTTTCACATCTTTTCCTCTTCTGAGGACTGAGTGGCAAGAGATACAGCATCATTATTAAACTACTTAATCAAAATGTAATCAGCTAAATTGAATTAATCTGGGTTTGACAGTGGTCCTTAACCAAGAAGCTGTGGTCCATTGACATTGACATGCCCAGAAATCGGTTTTCCTGACATCTATACCTGATTTTGACGACATGGGATTACAGAAATTAAAGCTTGGATGTTATGTTAGCTCCTCCATGTGTGAATGGCTTCTGTGTTTAACACTGATTACAAACAACAATACCACCCGCTAAGGCTGAACGTTAGCAAAATACACCATTAGCTTATTTTGAAAAAAAGCTAATGTTAGCAGCTAATGTTAGCAGCTAATGTGTGCAGCTAATGTTAGCTGCTAACATTAGCATCAATTGTTTTTATAAAAAGTAAGGTGAGATTGGCAAATAATCTCATCATCATAATAGCAGTATGTTGATTTATCTTTAGTCATAAAAAAAAATCCCCTCTCACTGCTGCTGTGAAAATTAGATTTTACAGGACTATTGACAGTCACTGAAAAAAGAAACATCACGTCTCACTCAGGGCCCGACGGTCTTGTTTTAGCCATTCTGTATGTGCTATTCTGTAGTTGTTACCTCTGTCAAGCAGATTATGTTTTCTCCAGCTTCGGTTTGTCTGTGTTAGCAGGATTATGCAAATGCTATCGGCTTTAACTCATTACCTTTTTTGTTGAAATAAATCCCTCTTTTATTTAAACCTACACTGTGTCTGGGTCAGTTTTTCCCAATGGGCAGTTGTTGTTGGATGCTGTATAATATAATTGGAATTGTATTCAACATGACTCATCCCAGCCCTCTCTGACTCACCACAATATGACGGAGGGAGCATGTTGTGCTTGTTTTGCTGTTTTAGGACATTAAGTTGCATGTCGGCATTCACTTCAGCGCAAATACCCTTAATATACCCTTCGCTGGACGAATATATATAGCTTACAAAGGCAAAATATGTAGGAAGTTATTAATTTTTTTGTATGGTGAATAATTTGAAACCTGTATTTTCTCCAGAAATGACTAGATAAGTTGATAAATGCAAACGACCAGGCAGGTGGGAGGTCCAGTTAGACTGCTGTCTAGTTTGCAGTCAATGTCAAACTGCTGTTTGCAGTGGTCATTTGTGGCAGATAAAAAGTGTTTCTGAGTGACGCTTGGATTGGAAGACTTTACCTGTTATATAAAACTAAGACATGTTTTCTGTGTGAACCTAACCATAGCTCAAGTCTAGCATGGCCAATTAGGAAATGCTACCACTAGTTGTTTCAGTTGTCTCAGTCGTTCTTGGGAGTCATTGGCAAAGTACCTATACAGTCATTTATGTATGAGGAATTGATTTATAATACAAATGTGGTTCCCAGCTGAACAAGCTGGTGCTACATATTTCATATTACAAACCAATAGGGGGTAACACATCATCAGAAAGCATGAGCCAGAGGGCGAGACTCTCTATGCTAGCCGATGGTCCCAGGGTTCGGGTAGCGACACAAAGGATGCAATCGCTGCAGCTACTATGAGTTTCCCCCATAGGGTGGCTGGTGTGGAGAGCTGCTCCCTCCTGCTGCTACGGTGGAACCAACCGGGCTCATGTATTGTTCCATTTTCACCTCATCAGCTGGTTGAAGAGCAAAGACTTATACTAGACACAAAGCCCAAGGCCGAGAGTAGAAGTCTGTCACCTCTCATGGTACGAAGTTGTATGAGGAAACAACACTTTTCAGCTATTTTGTTACCTTTCTTTCAAATTATGATTTAAAGGGGGAGGAAATGAAGTAATTTTCTTTCTCTATCTCCTATTATGTCAACTTGGTCACTCTTCTCGTACATCTCAGACAATGTCAGACCCTAATCAATTTATTCTTGGAATAAATCATTGAGAAATCTAAGGCAGGCATAACACAAATTAAATTCATGCTTATAACCTGAGAAACACATTTCACTGTGGCAGCCTGCAGTGTTTATGCTGTTAGTTGGATTGCTTGTCATATATAATTGACTTTGCAAAGTGTTTCCTGTTTCCACTGTAATTCGATACACTCATGCAGAATAGCTTCGGAAAAAAAATCCACCCTATAATGAAAAATAAATCTGTGTCATAGGTAGAAAGTGTTTATAATTTATGAGTAATGGTGCATATTAATGAAACCGTGAAGACGAAACCTACGCTCCGGCTGAAAGTGATCCGCTGTGCCAGCCCTCTCAAGCAGCAGAAAAACACAGAGGCGAGGGCTGTTGAAATTACTGTCATAACACATTAACACAGTTTATAACTGCAGTGCCGTTAACACAGATTCTACTTGATTCTATTATTTGCTAATACTCACCCAAGCTGCAAAATGAATGGAGCTTTCAAGTGAATCCGTTTGAATCTATCTGAGATCGCTCTATACTCGGTGAATGATGAGTAAAGGCCCCTTCAATGGGAAGATCCATTTCATAACTCTGCCAGACAGCTCATTCAGCAAAATGAGTCATCCGACTGTATCACGCAAGCCAGGCACACGTCTAGCACCAATAACGTTACCCCTGGTAATAATCGACAGGCGATGAATGAATGAACATCCAGTATGTTATAAAGTTAACATTCGCCCAATCAATAGTAACAGTCTGCAGGCCGATTTACCTAATGGAGGATGAAGGTCTGTGCGGCATGATTCAGATCCAATGAATCAACTTATGAGTTGCCCGTGAGTGCAACAGTCATTACTGGGTTACACAACCTGTATGGAACTGAGGGCAAAACCAGCAAAGGAGTCACTAGGACATTATAGCTACCTTGGGTTTAGCTACAGCCCATCAAATTGATGAGCAGTGATACTGCAATTACTTGCTTTGAGCGTCATGACAAGAGATTACAGACAATATCCTGAGGCGTGCCATGAACATCTTTTGGATGCAGAATCCAAAAGATGATGCATGATCTCATGATGCATGAGAAGTGTTGGTAAGACAGCATTCAACATTCAGTTGCAGTGTCTCTGCACAACAGTTCATGAGGACGTGTACTTTGAAAATGCAAAAAACAGGGTGCGAAACTTCAACAATGTTGAACTTAATAAAAGTCAAACACGGGCTAAAGACTCAATCACTCGTACAAGATGTGCTGACAAGGCGGAACTCCACTCTGGAGATGGAGAAGCATGTGAAAAGAAACCAACAACAACTGAGAGATGCAACAGCCCCGCGGAAACCTGAAAGACTTTCCGATTAAGAGAAGCTGGAGAAACTCCAGAGGCTGGAGCCGTGCAGTTAACCCTCTTCCTCTTCGGCTGCTTGCACAGGTGAAGCTCATTACTTCCAGATACATTGTCAATGCTGATTGGCTGCACAGTGCAAATGTATTGTAAAGTAAATGAACTTGCACCAATGCTTTAAGCTGAGATACAGGCTGGTTGTAATTTGGTATGACTGCCTCTGTTAAATCCTCACATCCATCTAACGAATGTTTGCTATGACTTTTTATGTGTGCATGAATCTGGAAGTCCCAACAATTTAATTGATTTTGAACAGTGTTTTGCAGATTCTTTACTGAACTCTTTGGAGGAGGAAAGTTTGTTTCATGTTTAGTGGAGCTGACCGCTTCATGCCGTCTCTCCCGGGTGATGGAGAGTTCAGGGGATAACCCAGCCTGAATACATTCGTTCAAGCGGACATTCAGCACGGACAGCGAGAAACCCGAGTACAAAGCAAACTACTGGAAAAGCTGCTTGCATCCAGGGCATGGTGTGATGATGTTCCGAACATGCTCGAGCACACCTGCCGTATCAGAGCTGGTTTTCCCTCTCATATTGTGTTCTGAAAAATCGGGCATATTTTTCAGGAGAAGTAAGTTGCCTTATCGTATGTGACCAGACGTGTGTGTCTCAGCTTTGTAGGCTTTATAGAAACAGTGAAAACAGCTGAAAATGATCCAAAAGGCCAACATGCTGTTGAGAAATGAAAAGGGCCAGCAACATTCATGTTTAATTGTGTTACATTTACAGGAAGGTTTTCTGTAAGGACGTCTGAAAGGATTTTTCATGAGGATTTTTTAAACAATTCGTATGAAGTAATTTCAACTTTTTTGGGAAATATGCAATAAATAAAGAGTTTTATAACTAAAAACAATAGTTAGATTTCTTTTTTCAAACTGAAAACAGTACCTGATAACTTGATAGGGCCAAAGAATGTGATTGGATGGATTTACCTCAGTATTAACATCAACATCAACCTCTCCAGGCTAAAGTAGATTGTGTTGAACGCTGCCTCCAGTGGGTTAACGTCAGTTATTTGAAAGCCCACTGCATGTCACACAGATGCCAAAGTGTGCCTGATGTGGCGGTGTAAGATGCAAGTTCAGTGAGAGAGAGACAGTGAGGGATGAGAAACTCTGATCTCAGATTAGGGATCTCAGGAATCTCACTGCTGAGCTGAGGCTGTCCTTTACCGGCAGTGGGAGGTGCAGCAGATGTTAGAGCAAACAACCTAAATCTTCCTATTTGTAGTGTTACTAAAATAATGTGCAACTAGATGGGGCAATTCTTTAGACCGGCCTCTCACAGTATGTTAGTGGAAAGTGATTGTTTTCATGAGAACTGACAGCTCTATCACTGCTTTCAGGTTTGTATTTAGTTGGTTTTACTTTAAAGTCAAAAACTTCCTGCTACTTCTGTTCGATTATAAAAACTGCAGAGATTTAATTATGCTCGTTACCTCAGCAAACTGAAGCAAAGTTTGACCTTGACATGGAGCTAAGGCCAATCACAGACTGCTGTTATTGCAGAGAGCAGTGGGATTTGTTTCTATGCAGACAGTCGGTGGAACCACAGAAGAAACAAATGAAACTCACAGGAGAGCAATGGTCCGCTGACCGGACAAAGCCCCGCTGTTGCTCCTTGCGAGATCAAAGCACTGAAAGGCAATGAGGCGGAAGATCTCTCTGATGGAGGGCAAACACAAACGCTACATGACTGATACGTGCTGCCCACAGGTCGCCAGCACACCATTACTCTAACCTTCTCAGCGCAGCCTTCCTTACCCCGAAGAGTAACTGCATGTTGGCGTTACATAAGAAAGCAGCACAGTTTAAAACACAGATCATAACGATGAATCCACCAGAGGTGGACTACACTATACTGATTTTAAATGTGGTTTGCTGTGTGGTTAAGGCTATCTGTATAACAGTAGCTAATCATTAATGGTTGTCATCATAAATGTGTCTGCTGAATCCACTCTGATATGCATAATGTATGTTTGAGAGGCACGAGGAAACGTTTCAACATCCAAATGCACTTAATCACTTATGTAAAGGAAGGGTAGCAATGCACTTCAGTCATGAGTGCAAACAAGAAGATTAGACACTGATAGCACATCCAGCAGGGCTGAATCAGGTATAAATAGCCCGGTTGGTAGATTCTTGAAGATTTCAGCTCTCATCCAAAAGGCTTCTCCACTTCTGACTAACAGGTCCTGTATGACTGACATGAGGCTGCTTTCTCCAGGAGGACTCTAGTTATAAGTAGTAGCCAGTATTATCTCTTGTTGAGAGGTTGGTTTACCTGCTGCATTGCACTGGATGAGAAGCATCTGTTACTCAGACATGTTCTCCGTCTCTCAGTATTGTTGTACGACATTACCGGCTTACAAAATGACAACGTTTGCTTTGTTTGTTTAAGCTTCACACTTTGGTTTCATGTCCGATATCGCTCAGGATACCGTCTGCTTCTGCCCACATGGTCTGCAGTATACCTGGAAACATATTGATTATTTGGATTTCAGTGTAATAACGACGCATTAACCTTCAATAAATAAACGTCATCGTTAAAAGTCTCGAGGCTCAGACATCAGCACTCACAAAAATCTATCGGGGGAAGAAGCTATCGTCCTAGAGTAAAGTGAGAGCTTGAAGGGTCGATGCTGGGGGGCGGCAATGAGAGCAGCAGCAGCACCGGCAAAGTGGACGAAGAGCTGAGATTTTGTGAATAGACCAACAGATAACAAGAGGGCAAATAATACCATGGGATAATACCAGGGATACCATGTACACAGCATACATATGCTAATGAAGGGACTTTGATTAACCAAATTCCAGTGACAATTCCTGCCCTACACTCTGGCACCTCAACTGGAGATGAAGGAAATATTATATTCACGTTAAGTTACGAAACATTTGAGTGTTTGTCACACGGCCTGGACGTTACGCCACAATCAATTTTGATAATTTCCCATCAACAATTTATAACTCGGCTCCACATGGTAAGATCTTTGTCAAACCTCACGTTTGATAAGAGACCCGACCTGAACATACTTGATTAGAAATATTGATTATCGGTCATAGCGCCACCTAGTGGTGACAGAAAAAGACTTTTGAACTTTGATGTACTGAACGGAGTGGGATGACCAAATTGATGTCAGAGTTGGTCACTTTCGCCAGAAGGCCTTGATGATGGACGTTGGAGGATATCGTTTGTTTTCATGACACAGGCTTGAAGGGGCGGGGCTACAAATTCTGTGCTCTCGGGGTTAAAAAACACGACTGTTGTAACTCCACTCCACATGCA
>CAAKHC010005723.1:0-14029 GCA_901007825.1 Macroramphosus scolopax | reverse complement strand
TTGTCACTTGCTGAAAGCGCTCCAGCGCCACATAGCGTCTCGGAGTTAGCAATGCTCCGGCCAGTTTCTCGATTGTCTTCTCCGACATGTACTTTCGGATAAGTCACAGCAGGGGGTCACAGCGGGTGGTTTGAGGTAATTGCGATACCGGGTAAGCTGCCCATGGAAACGTACTGTGTGAGTGTGAGCGACGCACCCGTTGAAATAGAACACTACAGTTGCACGACATGTAGGCACTATTAAATTAATTTTAAAACAGCCCTATTATAAAAGAGACTGATATACCTATACCCCGAGGGGTGGCTTCTAGAATATGTTTCTTTGCTTTCAGCTTGAGCCTCTCATGCCTAAATCCACACCTGTACCCAAATCTCGTTCATGTATGAGTCCCTGCCTGTACACTCAAGCCCTGCATGGTATCGGGCACATCATTTGACAAGTAGATCACCTTTTCAAATCGTATATGGTATATCAGGGTCATTCCTGGAGATATATCTATAAAGATACAGGGATCTATGGTGATCAAAATTGATCAAAACAAAGGTGAAAAGTTTTGGTGAAAGTGATGTTAACATGATTTCCCAGTCAGTCAGTCTGTTAGTAATAGATAAATAACATACATGAATAAGAACTTGAATAAGCTTAAGAATAGAAAAAATAAATTATTTTTTTGAATAACCTATGGTAAACAAACTAAATTGTAGATAAAGGTCAATGCTTTATTATTTCAAACTTCATAATTACCGTACTTTTCGGACTATAAGACGCACCTGATTATAAGCCGCAGAAGCTAAATTGAATGATTTGTACATATATAAGCCGCACTGGACTATAAGCCGCCGTTTTTTTAATGTTTAATTACCATATGTAAGGTTCGTGTACAGAGGGGATTGTCGGGAAAGAGGCGGCTGTTTGAGGAAGCTCCCATTTATTAACATTAACATTTCAACAAACAAGTTGCATATTTGCACAACATTTTCAACTGTTCCCATTTAGCAATAGTAGCTACAGAACATGTACTATGCTGTGTAAACTGGACTGTATCACATAGTGTTTCAGACACACAAACTTTTAAACTTTCTAACTTAACCGGCGGCTCCCAGCCACGTACCGGCAGTGATCGACTGCCAGATTGATGCCTTTAATTTAAAAGCTGCATCAGATGCATTTCTACGGTTGTTTTCCATAATGACGACGTCTCACAAACTGTTCAGCTCTCGTAATGTCCGTCTGTCTCGCTGTCCTTCTGTCTCTCGTACCACTCGCGGTTCCACTCCAGTAAAATCCATAGATTTGGGATTTCCCCGATTGGCCGTTAGCTGTACAAATCCATAGATTAGCGCACCGTTATATAAACCGCAGGGTCGAAAAATGGGGTAAAAAGTCGCGGCTTATAGTCCGAAAAGTACGGTAAGTGTGTGCATACATTTCGAAAGACCATTCTGATTTTAAAGCACCAAATGTGTGTTGCTCAGAAAATATTAGGATAGTCTGATGTTGAATTTCAAAATTGTGCCCTTTATGTTGTGTTGTCTGAAATGATATTATAATTGATTTAATCAGTCCCGAGTAAATATTTAAAGTATACATAATAAGAAAGTCACTAATACAGTTTGAAGTAAAACTTAGTTAAAACCTTGTGTATGTTTTGTAGTCAGATTAATTAAATAATTTTAATTGTCCAGCAAGGGAAAGGGTTGTTTTGTTTGACCAAAGTAAAGTTACTTCAGGATTGTGCTTGCTTGTCTGGGCATTTGGATCTGCATGGAGAGTCTGACATTACTGACTGAATATAAGGTGACACAATTTGTACAGACATAGCCTTCACAGTTGGCTGGTTAGTGGAGGTAGTGAGTAAAATATCACAAAAACAAAATGAAATTTCCAAAACTGTAATTTACATAGCTTATAATTCATGAAAGGTATACTGATGATTTTGTTTTCTTTTGATTAGGTTAACATGCCTTTTTAATTTGACAGTGTTTTTGGCATTTTACATGGTAAACCAAACTGTGATTTAATAAGTTAACTGCACTGCTCAGTAAAGGCCTACATCAGTAAGAAAAGCCCTGTCATCAGGACACAGCTGTATGTAATTATTAAAAGAATGTAGGGCTTGTATGCACAATATGAGCTGGCTTTTTTAAATCCTTTCCCCCTCTCAGCGGAGGTCATTTGGCAATGCCATAGCTCCCTTTCTGATGAGACGATGAGAACCCACACCTGTGGGGCCCCCACAGTCTTCCTCATAAGTCTGCTGTGGCCCTTGTTTGCTCCGGCTGCAGCTGAAATGGACCCCAGTGGAGGAATCCCATTTATGGGAGGCAACTATGATGGTCACCCCATGCTGTACTTCAATCCAGGGGATGTGGTGGAGCTTCAACTGGCAGCCACAGGCACTCATCATGACATGGCAAGACGGATCCGCGAGGCCGGTGACTACATGCTGGAGCACCCGGAGGAGTACTTGCCCCCATGGAGCCCCACAGAGTTCAGCTCACGCTGGAATGAGGTGTACGGGAACAACCTGGGGGTGCTGTCAATGTTCTGCCTGCTGTACCCGCATAGGGTTGGAGCACTGGACCTGGCCAAGGACTACATGGAGAGGATGGCAGCGCAGCCTAGTTGGTACATTTCCTGTCTTTATTATTCATCTTTTGAAGACTAAGATTTGAAGCCATTCAACTTTCACCCAACCTCTTCTGACCTTTTTATTTATGACTCTCAAAACAAAACGTTTATGTGTTTACAGATGGTATGTTTCCAACCTCATGGGTGCATCAACAGGGTCTGGGAGTTTAGAGTGTTGCCATATACAGGGGGCTGCAAATGCACCAAGTGCTTTAATAATTGCTTGCTTCACTTAGGGCCCCTTTTATTCGGTTGTGCTGGTGTATTAATTTCAATTTGAATTTCAATCCGAAGAAATTAAATTCTAATTATAAATTAGCAATGGCTGAAGGATTTGGAGGTCTTTACAGGATAATGCACTTGTGTACATTATTATAAAGACATGTAGTTTCAAGAGCATTTATACATAGTATATAATCTAATAAATACCTATGTAATAAAGAGTGTTTGAATGTCAAGGTATACTAAATGACTGCTTGAGTTCCCAAAGCAAAGTCAAAATAGTTGAAACTATGGTGTCTGCTTATTTGAGTGTTGAAGGTGCCAGTTAAAAGAAATGTTAGTCTACATGCAAACCTTATCTTAGTGATACCTGAACGAGTGGAAACTAGTTGACAACTAGGCAGACCTTACAACACTAGAAAGTCATGAATAGCGATAAGAAGCATCAATGCATTTACATTATAAAAGTTAACGTCTATTGCTTAGCTGTGCCAGGCTATTGAGACATGCCACAGAAAGAGTTGCGTTGTCCGTTGCTTGTTGGACTGGTTGGGAGAGGTTGAGGTTCCTTGCTGATCTTTGCTGTTAACCCAAACCGAGGTAAGAGTGAACAGGCTGCTCCTTTGTTCTCCTTATTGGGTTACAGATGAGTAGTGGTTTGGACCTCACTAAGCAGAGTCAAGCACGTCTCTCGTGTATCCTACCTTGACCCAAAGATTTAGGTGCATGTGTTTGGAGCAGGCCACACAAAAAAGGGAAGCAGCAGTTCCAAGCTGCTGGCTCTTATTCAATGATAATCCGGGCAGGAAAAGAAAACAGGAAGAAGATGGAGCTGGTATTGATCATCTGAAGACTGATGTTATCAGAGGGTCAGATGCCTCAGTGACCAATCATGCACCCTGAGTCTTTTGGTAGATCTTACACTTATGTGTGATGTTCCAGAAATCAGGTCGCTGTAGTGTAGTTTTTCTAACATGTCCACATCACATAATCTGTCAGTGTTGAACTAATAACTGTCTGTGCCTGCCACGATGTTCTGTTCCTGAAATCTTTGAAGCTAGTTTGCTTGCCAGGATCTATCTAGTGCTGCTGCTGTTGTACAAAAGACACGTTTTTTAAAAGGAAAAGACCCGACAAGCAGAGCCCAGCGGACAAAAACAACAAAAAGTCCAAAGAATCCGATGCAGCATAAAGTATAGATCAACCGCTCCACTTAAAGCAATGGGCGCCCAAAATCAGCTCAAGTTATAATCGATCCATTTTTTACTTTTGCAGCCACAAAACATTGTTTAATTTAGTTGCCCATTTTGTTTAGTGCCCTGTAAAAGCTACAAGAACTTTGAACAGGCCCTCGCATCTTTCTGCACGCCAGTTGTATTGCAGTTAAGGGGTCTTTACCATAGAGCAAGAGGGTGTTAATATTTGGATGTTCTATGATCCAAATGCGTGAAAGGACCAGAGAAACTCTTCTTACTCCATGTAATGTCTTGAAACTACTATCTGGTCAGTCATGTTAACTTTTTTTTGTTCTCTTTTCTAATTTTGAGTTATTTTATTAATCCTTCTTTGTAAATTTTCTCTGCATTTAACCCATCCATAGGTGGACATGCAAAACACAGTGAACACACACACACACACACACACACACACACACACCATGGAATAGTAGGCTGCCACTTTGAAGGCGCCCAGGGAGCGGTTGGGAAAACTATTTTTCAAGACCAATCATTGGCAGGATTTGTTTAAACTGTGAAAATGTCTCACCTGATAGTTTTGTTCGTTTTTTAAATGTCAGCTTTGTGCTATTGTGCAGGTTGGTGAAAGATGCCCCATGGGATGAAGTTCCTTTGGCACACTCATTGGTTGGGTTTGCCACCGCTTACGATTTTCTCTACCAGTACCTCAACAAAGGCCAACAGGAGCGGTTCCTCCACGTGATTGGCAATGCCTCACATCTCATGTACGAAAAGTCCTACGTACGAGGCTGGGGGTTCCAGTACCTGCACAACCACCAGCCTACCAACTGTGTGGCTCTGCTCACAGGGAGCCTGGTTTACATGACCCAAGGTTAGTGAGGAGTACTTAGGTGTATGTCTGTTTGTCCTTGACCACAGTGGGGCGTTACAGTGGTGATATCTATCACACAGGACGGATTGATGGAATCGTTTTCAATGTTTTGCTGCCCATTGTCCCTGGCTGCTTTCTCTCAACAATCAGTTCTCCCTGGAAACCCACTTTTCTGTAAATTGTAATCACAATCGATGCTTATTTGCCATAGTCTTGTCAAGTACATCCAGACATATCTGACTTTCCTAGATAGCTTGAAATAGTGTATTTCACTGAATCAGCATATTTTCTTTATAATATTATGATTTTCCTCAAATCATGCTTGGAGCGAACATTACAATGAGCCCTTTATTAGAGACATTAAACTAATACAGGGCAATGCCTACCTTTGCTCTAGAAAGTAGCCTCAGTTATTCTAATTGGTACAAACAATCTCTTTGATGCGCATGGCCTCGCATGTATTTATGCTTTACATCAATTCCTTCAACATTGCACTCACCGATTGCCAGATGAAGTTAGATTTTATAGCACGGCATCCTCTGCCACTAAGTCAGCTGCATCAATTTGACACTGTTGCTCCAATGACTCGCATGTACTGTGCTTGACCGGATTGAATTTCAGTCTGAACTAATTCACATTAATGTGCTGGTTGGTGAGGTTCTGTCTGACTTCAGTGTAATATTTGGCATTGCTTTTCTTGCAAAGTAGTCATGACTGAGATACTTCTATCTTTGATTAATGTCTTCTTGTTCCACTGTTGCAACAGGGACCATATCCCTAGAGATGCGGCTGGCCACTGCCTCAGTTATGTCATGCCACTTGGAATTGAAATGAAACGTGCAACAAGCTTTGTATTCTACTTCCCTGCGAGCATTGATGATTCTTAAAATCCTCTTCATGTGATCCCTGAGTTGATTGCAACAGACTAACAACAGTATCATTTGCAGATGACAGGTCACTTTACAGCGCCACAGTAAACATCACAGGAGTCACACACACACACACAACACACACACACAGAGGTAAGTGTGCACCAGTCGATTTCTTCTGAACAGTTCAAGTCAAGACACTAAGTTTTAAGCCCAGGTTATTATTTTTCACGATGAAACGTTGGTTAACCAAAGACAATGCAGAGAGGCCAGCAGAGGAGAGCGGAGAACCGCCATCAGAAAGGCCATCGACTTCTGGCGCGGGAGGAGGAGGAGACCACAGTAAGCAGTCGGAACAGCCTTCCTCCAAGTGTCGCAAGCATCGAGATGAATATATCCAGTGTGGATTAACATGCGTCGTTATCAATGAAATATGTGTAGTGTGCACTGAGGTGTTTGCACATGAGAGCTCAAAGCCCGTAAAAATGCTCAGACACATGAAAACTGAGCACCTTTATCTCTCTCTGTGGCCTTTTGGTAGTGATACATTGCTTCTTCCACAGCTTCATTGGCACATACATGTTCATTGGCACACATCTTGTTCCCGTTCTTGGTTGATATTTGCCATGAAACACAGCAGCATCTGTTCATATGTGGGAAGTCTTGTCCCTCTGATTCTGATATGTTCTGGACCAGGAAGCTTCTTCTTGGATTGGAACTGTGAGTACACGTATTGTTGAGCATCTGAGACTCAGTGCTGATAAGAGACGACTGCAACACAACTTTAGCATGTGACAACTCGTCATCGAAGCTGAGAAGATATCTGGATCGCTCTGCATTAGTCATCTGTTTGAGCGGCGTGATGTTCTGTGGAACAGAAGATTCCCGGCAGGCTATCGTCTCGCTGTTCTCAAAGCATCCTCCTCTCCGGATTTAAAGGCGGCATTTCGTTCCCTCAGCGCTGCCCGAACTTCTCCTGTCATCCACTGGAGAAGTTTGGAATTGGCCCGTGTTCGGATGACTCTGGTGGTGGTGACGTCCTCAATACATTTCTGTATATATCCTGACACACACATGGCATACTCGTCCACATTGCAGACCTGATCAGCTGTAGCTGCTACTCTGAACATGTCCCAGTCAGTGTACATGAAACAGTCCTGCAGGGCATCCATGGCTCCCTCAGGCCAGACTCTAACCTGTTAGTTAGAAAATATTAGAAAAAACACATCTAGAGGTGAAAGTGCCGGGAGATGATGCAGCTGCTGCCGCACTCGACGCTGCCGAGTTTCTAGTGCTTGAATATAAGTTGTTGTGGAACACAGGATTTCCAACTGCATTTTCACCAGTGGACCATCTTAACTTGTGTTCCAGGTTATCTTCAGGAGGCATACCTGTGGACCAGGCAGGTCCTGTCGATCATGGAAAAGTCCATGGTGCTTCTTCAGGAAGTGACTGATGGCTCCCTTTATGAAGGAGTGGCCTACGGGACTTACACAACCCGCTCTCTGTTCCAGTACATGTTCCTGGTACAGCGCCACTTTGCCATCAGCCATTTTGACCATCCCTGGCTACTGAAACACTTTGCCTTCCTATACAGGACTATCCTTCCTGGTAACTTTCACATCATCAAGCACATTTGTATACTTTTTGAAAACCTGTGAGATTTATGTGACACGCTTTTCTCTGACATGATGTATTTAGGCAGCCAAATACAGAGTAAGTCAACAGTCTGTAAGGAAGTGATTACCCAACTTTTGAATTGCTGACACACCCAGTTAGTTCCTGCTAACATGCTCTATACCAAAAGACTATGTTAGATTAACCATGAAAAATAACTTAGTTTCTAATGTATTTATTTTTTAAAGTCAATGAAAAACAACCCCTATTTGTTGTACTTTACAGACCAATGCTTATGATTTGAGGAGCTTTTTTAACTCCTCCTTAGAGATTTTACTGATACGGTTTTATTGATGCCACTGCCATTTTAAATTCAACATTTCTTTTCAATTGTTAATTGATTCACTTGATTCCTGGTCGACATTCTGTGTCAAGACAAATCAGGCAGTTCCTGTCAATCACAACATTATGTGTATGTTGGATCTCTGTAAATAATATTACAAAGTCTAGCCCTTCTCAATGTGAAAAGTGCCCAGATATACTGTATCTGCTAAGCCTACCTGTATGGCACTAATTTTCTAAGAAAATATATAGGCTATTTCCCTTCTGTAAAGGAACGTGCTACTCAGTTGGGAAGTAAAAGTGCCAAATAAAATCCCATTCCTGTAATGACCTTCATGTTATGTAAAGAAAAACGTAACTCATGGCTGATATATAATATAAATATAGATTGTGCTCTGTGTATTTTAATTGTCTCACAAGGATTTCAGCGGACTGTAGCCATTGCAGATTCAAACTACAACTGGTTTTACGGGCCAGAGAGCCAGCTGGTCTTCTTGGACCGCTACGTTTTGCGTAATGGCAGTGGAAACTGGCTGGCTGATCTGATTCATCAAAACCGGGTAACGGATGGACCAGGGCAGCCTGGCAAAGGCCAGCGATGGTGTACTCTCCATACTGAGTTCATCTGGTGAGCTGCTAAATTTGGCTATATAATTGGAAATATCTTATTGCAGTTTTTCTGTTTCGTTATTGTTATTAGAGATACCACTATGTCTGTTAGTGATGTTCTATGTATTCCCTGCATTTGAGGGTTAATTTCTTAAAAACAATAACTTGCTTGTTCCCTTGAAGTTGTCAAATGGCATTTTGAGAGAGCCTTGAGAATCACATAAATATAGTACATGTAAATGAGGATGTTTGACAAAAAGTTGTAACCTGTCGTCATAAAATAACCCCTGAAATACCTTTATACTTGAAATCCATCTAACCATTCACTGTCGATATTCTACAGGTATGACCCAAGCCTTGTTCCCAAGCCTCCATCAGATTTTGGAACATCCCAACTCCATTACTTTGAAGATTGGGGCGTGGTAACCTATGGCAGTGCTTTACCCGCAGACACTAACCGCTCCTTTCTCTCCTTCAAGTCAGGGAAGCTGGGGGGACGTGCCATTTTCAACATTGTTCACAAGAACAAGTACAAAGAATGGATAAAAGGTTGGAGGAACTTCAACGCTGGCCACGAGCACCCTGATCAGAACTCTTTCACCTTTGCACCCAACGGTGTCCCATTCATCACTGAAGCACTATATGGACCCAAATACACTTTGTTGAACAATGCAGTGTTGTTTCGATCGGCCCTGTCAGGGAATTGCTTCAAGCCATGGGCTGGCCAGGTGACGGAAGCATGTGACTCCAAGTGGCTGAAATACAAGTTGGGGCTTGCGGCTGATGCTCAGGGCAGAGTAGAAGCTACTATGGAAAGACAGGGGATGGTTTTCATCCGTGGGGAAGGGCGTGATGCTTATAATCCAGAACTGAAGATTCGAAACTTTCAGAGGAATCTGCTTCTCCTTCACCCACAGCTCCTGTTGCTTGTAGACCACATTCACTTGGAAACAGGCAGCCCAACTAGGGCAATGAGTGCCTTCTTTCACAACACAGACCTGCCTTTCAAAGTAACAAAAGTAGATGGGGTTCATGGAGCATTTGTATCACACCGTGAGGACAAATACAAGATGTTCTGGATGGATGACACAGGTTACAGTAACAGGGGGATGGCAGGTTACTGGAATTACCCTCGAGGATACCCATATAATGGTTCTAACTATGTGAACGTCACAATGCCATTGAGGTACCCTCACACACGCGTGGCCTACATTTTCTTTGGACCAGGTGTAGATGTAGAGAGCTTCAGCCTGCGTGGTGATGACCAGAGAGTGGATATTTACCTGGCCACAAAGGGCCATACCTACACTATCTACTTGCTTACTGGAGAAGTCACCAGCAAGCCTCTGTTTGCCATGGTGGTGCAGGACCAGAAGAAGATCGTATTCGAGAAGGCACCGACCGTGTTGGACAGCTCGCCTGAGGAGGTAGAGGAATACATCAGCATGATGGAGGACAACCTCCAGCATGTGAAGCCTGTTTTTCAGCAGATGGAGAGACACATCCTGGGAAGGGTTCTCAACACAGCCAGTTTCCGTAAGACTGCAGAGCGCCTCCTCCATTTGTCTGACAAAAAAAAGACTGAGGATGTAATTGACAAGTTATTTGCCATGTCCAAAAAACAGGGCAAGGGTAAGATGGGAAAGAAAGTAAACCTAAGGGAGAAGCTCTCTGAGAGTCTCACTGACATTTTTGCACAGATTGAGACGAGTGAAAAGAAAGAGAGACAGAGGACTTCAAAGCGTACATTTGAGGAGAGTCCAGAGGAGGGAGATTCAGACTCACGGGCCTTTATGGACTATGCAGATGGCCACAAAAACAGAAAGGGGGGCTTTGTGAAGGGCCGTAAATTCAAGGAGATTAAAATGGTGGCCACAGCAGGAAGTGATGGTCTGTCAAGCACAGCCTCTTACATAAGATTGTTCCTCCTCCTGAACACTGCCACCTTCTTTTTCCTGCTGGCTGTGTTGCTAAGTCGCTTTCAGAGGGGTCGAAGCTTGCACACACAGAGATGTTTCTATACTATTCTTCTGATTGACTGCTTCATCTTACTGTACCTCTACTCCTCCTGCTCTCACACACAGTGTTAACATTATTGGAGCGTGATGAGTTGTCCAGCTGCAGATCAATTGACCTGTTGTTCACGGTGAACAAACCACACTCTGGTGTCAGCTAGATCTTCTTACTGTGTAATTAGGGGCATTGATTTGAAACAAATGCCGAAAAGTTTCAGAACTAAATCTAAATATTTTGGCAAAGTTTTTGTAATGTCATAATGATAATGACGTTTTGAGATAACAGTAGTATTAATTAAAGTTGTCCTATTTGGAGACTGAAGGTGAGTCATTCTTTGGGAATAGATATCACCATGAAACTTCCCCAATTAATTGCTTGCGTTAAGACAATTATTTCTGACTTACGAGTTTTCTGAAATTCTAAATTTAAATGTGAAAATGAGACGTTTTTAATGAAATATGCACTAATTTCCAGAACAAACCTGAACTAAAGTAAACACTTAAATGTGACATGTTAAGGAAGCAAAGTACCCCCACAAAAACTCAAAATTGACCAGTTCGTGGACAGACAATGTTTTTGGCTGCTCTGCCTTGAAACTCTTTTTTTGGAATATCAATGGATTTATTTAGATGGAAATTGTACGTTACGCCAAAGGAATTTCTTATATCCAATTCACAAAAACGACTCTAAATGGTTACCGCAATTTCTGGTATTGCTCTTATCGCACCCATTTTTATAGGATCTAATTTAAACTGAACCAATCAGCAAAATGATCACATGAACATACATACACTTTATAAGAACTACCTAACATGACGTAAAAGCGTCTTTGGGCTAAATGTATGAAATAAACTACAACCAGCTAACAGGAAGTGATTGTTATCTTTCCGCTTCACTGTTTGTGAGCTCTCATTGCGTTTTTTTTCACTTACCTCACCTCACCTCACCTGAGGCACCATTGTTTTGGGATTAGCAGGTGTATCAGCTTCAGTTTGGCTATCTGAAGTTATTAAATGATTTACTTAATATCATGAATCATGTATTTTATTACACTGAGTAATGGGATTTTATTTGTATTAAACCCTACAGCACAGGGAAATAGCCAGATTAAACCTTTACGAGGTAGAGGTTAGCAGTATTCACTTTTAAAATATTAAATAGACTGCATGAAGTTTCAAAAGCATTTATTTACAAAACATTCATATAAACACAGTATATAATCTAAAAATGAGTGTATGTAAGAGTAGGTGTATGTGTCCAGTTCGAGAAAAAATTAAGCCAAAATGGTGGAACTACTGATGGTCAGCAAGACAGCATACCAAAAAAGCACAGATGGCGGTCTCAGAGATTGCTAGCTTAACTTCCATGTCTTAGGAGAGACGACTAGTGGAAAAGAGGTTCAGGTTTTCTCTTAGATCTGAGTGTTGTGCCAAGCCTATGGAGATATATGAAGGTGCCAGTTAAAAGAAGTTTTTCTTTGAATGCAAACCCAACCTTGGTGAAACTATAATGTGTGGAAACTAGTGCATAACTGGACAAGCCTTACAACATTAGAACTCCATAAATAGCATAAAGACACATCAATGCATGTATATTTGCCACAGTTAACATGAAATGCTATTGATGTATGACCAGTAGTTACCAAATTATTGTGTGAAGTTGCCTGTCCGTTGCTTGTTTTGCTGGAAAGGTCGCGGAAGGTTGCTGTTCCTTTATGATCCTTGCTATAATTTCTTTAAGTTGGATGCAGGTCAATGGGTAGGCCGTTCCTTTGTTCTCCTTGCCAGGTTTAACTCAGTTCTGTGGCTCTTTTTGCTTGGTTATTGGTGTGGACCTCACTTACTAGGATCAAGGCAGGCTCTTGCCTCTTCTGCCTTGGAGAAAAGATTGTGTGTCTACCTGTGGAGCAGGTCACAAAGAGGGAATTTGCAGCTCCAAGCTGCTGGCTCCTATTCCATGAGAAGTCTTGTTGAGGACCGAGGAAGGTAAAGGGACAAACTGGTATTGATCATCTGAAGATGTCCTGGTCACATGCCTCGGTGACCAATCATAGCTGCACTAATACTCAAACATAATGGATCTTCAAGAAAAACAAATCTAACAAATTCCTAATAGGAATTGATGAATTTCTGAAATGAAACCAGACCACCTCTGATATAATAAGCATCTGTGGAGCTTAAGAACTGCATGTGAAGTTTCTTCTGCGGAGCTCAGAGGTCATGCCTTGTATCAAAGACCTCAAGGTTAGCCACTATATTACAGTTACCGTATTTGTACTTGAGATTTGTTTTGTCTACATACAGTAGTTTGTAGAAATACATTTAAATGCATATTATGTGAAAACGAAATATATGGTCTCTTGTTTACCTATTGTAAATAAAATAACTTCATGGATTTATTTTCTGTGTGTTGTAAATGTATGAAGTAAAAAAAATTATTTAAGTACTACTCTTGGTTTAAATGTTGGTTAAGTCAAGCCCCTACTGAAAAAACCCTCTGTTGTCCCGGCTGCTATCCAGAACTATACACCCGTATCTCTTCTCTCATTTCTATCACCGACCCTTGAGCGTGTTGTTGCCGATCAAGTCTCTCCCAGAATAAACTTCTTTATTCCTTTCAATCTGGTTTCAAGGCTTCTCACTGTACTGAGGCAGCTCTCCTTGCAGTAACTGAAGCCTTGGACACTGCCAAAGTGTCATCCCTCTCCTCTGTTCTTTGTTGACTCGGTAGGTGAAAGGAAAGTGTTCTTCTATTCCTCTCCTTACATACATGATTTAGGTTGTTTTGATGTGATTTTGCATTTAATAACTTGCAGATGACTTCCATATAGCTTCCCTGATATTTCTAGATGGAAGTGATTTGTTGTTTTGTTAACAAATGAGACTTAAGTGTACAGGTCATACTCAAAAAATTAGAATATCGTGCAAAAGTGCATTTATTTCAGTAATTCAACTTAAAATGTCAAACTAATACATTATGTAGACTCAGTACATGCAAAGTAAGATATCCCAAGCCTTTATTTGTTATAATTTTGAAGATTAGCGCTTAAAAGTTACAAAACCCCAAATTCAAAATCTCAGAAAATTAGAATATTGTGAAAAGGTTCCATATTGTAGGCTCAAAGTGTCACATTCCAATCATCTAATTAATCCAAAACACTTGAGAAGAGTTCCTGAGCCTTTAAATTGTCTCTCAGTCTGCTTCAGTTGAATTCACAATCATGGGGACGACTGCTGACCTGACAGTGGTGCAGAAAACCATCATTGACACCCTCCACAAGGAGGGGAAGCCTCAGAAGGTAATTGCAAAAGAAGTTGGATGTTCACAAAGCGCTGTATCAAAGCACATTAATAGAAAGTTAAGTGGAAGGGCAAAGTGTGGAAGAAAAAGGTGCACAAGCAGCAGGGATGACCGCAGCCTGGAGAGGATTGTGCGCAAAAGGCCTTTCAAAAGTGTTGGTGAGCTTCACGAGGATGGACTGAGGCTGGGGTGAGGGCATCAAGAGCCACCACACACAGAAGAATCTGTGAAGTGGGTTTCAAATGTCGTATCCCTCTTGTCAAGCCACTCCTGAACAAAAAACAACGTCAGAAGCGTCTTACCTGGGCTAAAGAAAAGAAAAACTGGTCTGTTGCTCAATGGTCCAAAGTCCTCTT
>CAAKHC010005722.1:23985-35845 GCA_901007825.1 Macroramphosus scolopax | reverse complement strand
CAGATTAGGGTTAGGATTCAAAGCTAGGGTTAAGGTTTTCGGAAAAAGTTAATCCCAGCGACTTGAAACTTGGTGGGTATGTTGATGTTAGTCCACGTAATAGAAGTGCCAAGTTTCAAGTCGCTGGGATTAACTTTTTCCGAAAACCCTAACCCTAGTTTCAGATTAGGGTTAGGATTCAAAGCTAGGGTTAAGGTTTTCGGAAAAAGTTAATCCCAGCGACTTGAAACTTGGTGGGTATGTTGATGTTAGTCCATGTAATAGAAGTGCCAAGTTTCAAGTCGCTGGGATTAACTTTTTCCGAAAACCCTAACCCTAGTTTCAGATTAGGGTTAGGATTCAAAGCTAGGGTTAGGGTTTTCGGAAAAAGTTAATCCCAGTGACTTGAAACTTGGTGGGTATGTTGATGTTAGTCCACGTAATAGAAGTGCCAAGTTTCAAGTCGCTGGGATTAACTTTTTCCGAAAACCCTAACCCTAGTTTCAGATTAGGGTTAGAATTCAAAGCTAGGGTTAGGGTTTTCGGAAAAAGTTAATCCCAGCGACTTGAAACTTGGTGGGTATGTTGATGGTAGCCTACGTAATAGAAGTGCCAAGTTTCAAGTCGCTTTCAAGTCGGACAAGCGGGTGACATCATCAGGTGGTCGAACGGTGAACCTAAAGGATGATGGTCTGGCTTCCAGCTCCTCCTCACAGCAGGGCCCTCGATTAAAGCACAAAGAGACTAAATATCTACACAAAATCATGGAGGGAATTAAATACATGTGTTCTTATACGTCCTTACACATCGAGCCAGACTCTGCATGCAGCCCCTCTAAAGGAACAGGTTGCATCTTCACAATGAAATTGCCAAAACCTACGGTGGCCCTGAGGGTCAAAACATCTTACAAAACACCAGATAACACAACTGTTTTACTGTGAATTTGTTTTTAAACTGACAGACAGAGATCTGTGGAAACATTAAGAGCAGGAGAGGATATTGTACATAACCAAGAATGAAGACGACTTGTCTGACAGTTTTTAACTTATTTTTACAGACATCTGTATCTCCGCCTACATGTGCTTCTGTTTATATGTGCATGTAGAGCAGTCAGGTGTGTGTGTGTGTGTGTGTGTGTGTGTTATCAGGACACCCTGACTCCCCTGGCCTGCCTGTCATCAGTATCCAGGCTTCCGTGTTGGTTTTAGGGCTAAAGATCAATAGCGGCAATATGTCAGCTCTCAAGAGCCTGACGATGGATTACACACGCTTTTAGGCACACAAGCACATGTACACACACACACACACACACACACACCGTGTATCCAGCCCTTTGTGATTTATTCCTTTAAACCTATTTGTTTTTCTATATTTTAACATCTTGTGTTTCACTGAATCCACACAGGTTTAAAGTTTGTTTGTCCAAGGTTGTTTCTTTGACCTACTTTGAACTTGGACTGTGTAAAATAAATAATTTATTTCACGCTTACAATTAAGTACTGATAACAACATGCATTTATAGCACTTCATGTACTTTGTTTAAGGACTTCCTTTGACTTTACTTTAATTTCTTACAAGGTCACAATGTGTCTGATTTGCTGCTGATCTCCTTCACACCATCTAGCTGCAATAATGGAGCATTTCTTTCGCAGCAGATTTAAATATGTTACGATGTCTGTAGGAGTCAGAAATCCCATTTCTGGCTCTGGACAAGAACAAAGTGTCAGTGTGTGTTGGATCATAAATCCCTCTGTAAGATATGTTGATACGTCCTCCTGGATCAAAGCATCCTGCATTCATTTATTTGATCGTCTTTTAACACATTAACTCCGGAACTGCTTTGCCTTCTGTCAGTTTATGGCTCTTGTAAAAAGACTTTGTGCTTTGCTTTACAATGTTTTCATCTCTGTTGTCAAACGCTGTGAAACTGACGCCGCAAAGCCGTGAATAAATAAATCACTTCGACAATTCCTTTAACGTTTTCCTCTGCAGATAGAACACCGTGATGTAATAACACTAGGAGATATTAAGAATAATTTGAGTTAATGTGCTGTTTTTCATCATTGTAACTGATTACAAAGGCACCATTGAATGTTTATACATCATCAGACGAGCGACTGACAAATACTTTGACACCGCGGTTAAAGAACGACGGCTCGTCAAGTACAAAACCTTTTTTTTTTTTATTTTCTATGATCAAAACTGCAAAACATCTAGAAAAATAGACAACAAATGCTTAACCTTTCACAACATTTAACATTTGAAAATGGGAACATAAAAGTAAAAGGAATATTCACATTTTCCCCATTATTGATAAAAGAACATTCATTTTTATTTCTTTTCCGTATCAACGTTTCATATGTTTGCAGTTATTGTTAAGGTCTGCCGCTTTTTTTTTCTTTTTTCTTTCATGTTTTAAACATCGCCGCAGTAGCCAGAATCGTTGGAGAGTTGTGAGTTGGAGCTGCGGTTGGAAGAAGAGTTCCAGATGTCCAGGTTCATGTGGGGGCCGAAGGGGTTGAAGTTGGAGTACTGGATCGGTCCGCAGGTGCTCTCCGACTCGCGGCTGAAGGGGGAGTGAGGCGGGGTGATGGGGGACACGGGCGACATCGGGGCCGACCGCTCATGCTGGAAGTGGCTCTGGTACGGGGCGCTCTGGGGGGTCCAGATGGACCCGAACAGGCTGGACATGGGCGAGAGGCTGCGGGTGCCCGAGAAGTATGGCTGCGGAGGACAGAGAGACGACACGGTCAACCACGTTACTGAAGCTCCTGCAGCTTCCTCACATTTACATGTCTGGACTCACGACGGACAAACTCACACCAACAACAGCTGTGCAGAAAAAAGCAGAAGCTGCAAACTAAAAAGAACTTTATGAAAATACACTTTCAGTTACGCTCTCTCTATTAACACTTCTGTTCCTCATTTTCCCTCAGAAACTGAGTGAAGCGATCAGTGCAGGAGAGCTGATGACTTCCTCTGGTGACTGAAGAGGAGCCGGCGGGGTTTGTAGTGGCGGTGTGACACAACCACAGTTCAACTACAGATTCAGAGATATTCTAGAACTTTCAGTCGACAGGTGACGTAGCACGAAGACGGAGGATCTTACACAACCTGCTGATCACAAGTGTCAGGCAGCCGTCCTGCTCACTCGTAACACATTCACATGACGGTGTGTGTGATTCGATGTGCATCGGTTCACATGATACTGAGGTCACTTTGTAATCACAACATCATCAGAAACGTAAGCAACAGTTTGCTGATTCTCTATTAAGCACATCTCTACAAATCAAGACACGACATCATTGCTGAAGAACATAATGAAAGATCGAAGGTCAGATGGACGACACCCCCTGAGCTTTGTATTGTTGGTCATCACCTTGCTGCCCACACAGGCTGCGTTTTCCCAGACTGAGGACGCTTCCTGAGGCTGTTCCTCGCTCCAGCCGGCCTGGCTGCCGTGTACATTCTGACCCTCCTGACTGGGGAAACCACTGGAGATCGTTCCGTTACCTGGGAGACGATCACAGCAAACACATGCTGAACTTGAAACTAGTTGAACTCCTGTTGCTGCACACGAAAGACAAGAAATTCAAGTCTGGATTTGCAGCGTGAATGAAGCCGTGGACTCTACCTATGTAGCTGCCTTCTTCACAGTAGGTGTAGGGACTGTTGCAATGACTGTTGGGACTTCTCCAGGTGAACCTGGAAGAGAAGTAACATGTGATTTAACAGGAAAAGAGGAATTCAAACATGAACACACTGTGTGTGTGATCTGTACCCGGTGGAGGGCCTGGTGCTGGCTGGCTGAGGTATGTAGGGCAGTGCTTCGGTGGTGTTGTATCTGAACTCATTGGTGAGGGGGATGGATGGAGCGGTCCACGTCTCTTCAGGTACATACAGGTCTGAGGACAACACAAGGAACGTTTGGATCAAGCTTTGATCGCTAGCTTCGGTTTTCATTCATTGCACTCGTCCCCGTCTTTACCCAGGTGCTTGTCCACTCCTGCAGCGACAGCAGCAAACGTCGGAGCGAAGCTGGACGCTGCCGGGTCGGGGCTTTGGCACAACTCTTTGCGGTACAGGCTGTTCATGCTGAGCAGAGGTGACAGGTCAGAACTGATGGAAACATATACATGCATACTGTCCACAAGTTGCTTCTATTGATTGCTCAGTATTGATTCTTTGCTGAGCATTGCTGGTACATGTTTCTGTGCGTCTGTCAGCTTGTATGAGTGTGTATGATTGTTGAATCACCTGAGAGCCTTGTGGTTTGGATTCATAGACTGATAGGAGTCTCTCTCTACTGGGTAGTTGCCATACTGAACGGAGTCCCCTGTAAAACACCATCAATCCGTCAACACACTGCAAATACTTAGAGGAGAAGTCCGATTGTTCGAGTCTTTCCAAACTGCGAAGGCTCTCCGTACTTTTTCTAGATGAGGTAGAGCAGGCGTGTGTGCGGGCGATGGCTTCCTTGTCTCCCTCGATGCTGCTGGCGCTGCTCCAGCTGCCCCAGCTCCCACGACTGGCCCTCACACTACCTGAGGAGCTGCCAGAGTCTGAGCCGGACTCGCACACCCCGCCGCCGCCGTGACGCTCTGTGACACACTTTCGTCGACTGCGAGAAATACAGACACCTGCTGGAAATGAACAGAGCAGGGAGGTTCAAAATCAGGAGTTCAGCTGGTGTTGAACACTGGAGAGAATCAGGAGTCTGAAGCTCCTCACCATTCTGTCTCAGAGGGTTTTCAACGCTCTGTCCAGGCTTTGGTGCTTCTGGCTTGGAGCCGTTGCAGCAGCGGTTCCTGTTGTGGGACCCGCTGACGTTACGCTCCCCTGTTTTCCAATCAGGTTCTTTCTCCCTCTCTGGTACCATTAACACTTTGTGTTCAGGAGCGCTGGGAGACACACAGACACGAGGAAAGTTATTAACACATCAAACTATTCACAGGTGACCCTGAGGTTCATGGACGACTTCTATCAACGTCATCACATGGTTGTCTGCAGTCTACAAAGTATTGTTGTTGTTGTTCAAGGTGGAAGCACAAGAATCAAGGAATCATTAACTCTGTGTTGGACATGTTTGTCTCCTACCTTGTGACGTTTTCCGTCTTCCTGCGACTCCTCTTTCCCTTATTTCCTAACGCAGTGACAGTCTCTGTGGTCACTGACTTCTTTTTCTGCCCTTTGCAATCTTCTCTCAGCTGGAGGAAGAAGAAGTGATGGTGGTTAGATTATGTCGAAATCAAACAGTAAGACATCAATATAACTGAACAGGTGGCGTTTGCAGCCTCCTCATTACCTCCAGTTCAGAAATGTCCCTTTTCTCAGAGTGGATCTTGTCTGCGTAGCGCTCAGTGCAGGTCTTCTCGACGGGGTTGCACACCAGCAGGCCCGGTCGGGGTCCGGGACCCAGCGTGACGTTATCTGGGAAACCAGCAGGCATTTCCATGGGAAACATAACTGCTGCTGGCACTCTGTCTTCTACAGGGCTGTCTGGTTTAAAGTCTGCTGATGTCTTTTTATTCAGCTCGCTGATGAAAGCTGGCTCATTGTTGTTGCAGATATCAGGGTCTGGGGTCATGTGGGGGTCGAGCAGCAGGTCTTCATGCTCTTCCTCCATCGTCACGGTGTCGGCCACTGCTGTGGATGAGCTGGACTTGTAATTGGTGTAATACAGCGACACCTTGTGTTTCTTTTGAGGTTGGGATAAGGTGGTCGAGGATCCCTTCTTCGTCGTCTGAGGGCGCATGGCGGGACTGCTGGCCAAGGCGGGCGAGCCGCGGCCCTTCCCTTTGTCTGAGGTGTGACCGGTGTCCACGTAGCTCTTACAGCTGCCCTTTGTTTTACTGCAATAACAAACAGATTCAAGCATTTTAACACCCTCGGCAGGATTGGCCAACGATCACCTTCACTATCGGACGTATCTTTGACGCGAGTACAAATCGAGGAAGAACATGTTGCTTACTTCACTCCGTTGGGTGTGATGTTGTTAACCGGGCCGTTGTCCCGAGACAGGACAGAGTTGTGGTTGCTCCTGATGCTGGGCGTGGAGAACTCACTCAGGATATACTGGGCCTTATGGAAGGCCATCAGACACACACCGAACAGGGAGAAGCTGCAGAGACATGATGAATGAATTCAACTAGAATAACTAACTGATATTTTCATAGAGACTCGGATCGACACCAAATACTTCTTGGATTTCCAAAGGTTGGTGTAAAAAAACCGAAATGTACTAACCATGTGAAGATGAGAGTGACCAACCAGAAGGTCTCCTCCCAGCTGGGGCCGGGAACCACCTGGGCACAGAGAGGCAACATGTGGTGGGGCAGCGTCACGTTGAGGGTGAACGGGAAAGAGGTGCCGCGTGACGTCACCAGGAGGAGATCCCGGATGACCCAGGAAGACGTGAAGTCTGGAGTAAACCTGAGGAAACATGCAGACGAAGGGAGGATTAAAAAGGAAGACGGCGGAGTTAGTCAGGACTTATTGAGTAAGATTGCACAAACATTGCATCTGAACTACAAAACATTTAACTTACGAAATGGAGATCTCAGAGGAGGTGTTGTGCTGGAGGCTGAAGGCGTGACACTGCAGCACCTTGAAGCCAAAGCCCTGACACTTGTATCCATTTATACTCATCGATGTGACAGTAACGGGCAGCTCGCCCGCATTCTCCACCTTGAAGCTCTTGTTGATGGGGAGGAGGGGCTTGTTGGTGCGCAGACCTACAAGGTAACACACAAGATCAGCAAGAGAGGAGCGCTATATTTCCCTCAGTCAATCCTCTCCCCCATAAATTGGGATATCACTTAAAATCTATTACATGAGTAAACTTCAATCTCACCGTCTTGACAGGCCATCAGAGTGGACTGAAGAACATTGAAGCGCAGCGACGCTCCCGGCCCCGGCAGTTTACCTCCGACTCGGAGCAGCTCTTTGGCCCCGTGGCCCTTCACGGTCACGACGTCAAACACCGTCAGGTTGTTCCTGAAACACCATCAGACACACGGGAATGTCAGGAAAGTACTTTTGATCGAAGTGTCTGCCGAGTGAAATGAAAACCGCCCTCATCCTGGTACCTGATGATCAGGAGGGTCGTGGTAGGCTTGTGTGCAGAGGGAGTGTAAACCACAGCGACCTCTCTGGCCTCCCACGGCTGCAGCAGCAGGCGCAGGACGCCCGCTCCCTTCAAGTCGTCCACGTTCTCACTCACCTGAACACAAATACACAGAAACGGGAAAATGTTGAGCAACAAAAGACATGATTGTGCAACAAGAGTTGAAAGTGTCGACTAAACTTTACCGCCCAGGTGAGTTTTTATTGACTTACCTTGGGAGGTGAACTCAGCAGAGAGAACTCTGTTGTCATGACGCTGATGGAGAGGGGGCTGATATTGAACCTGTGATCAAAAGAAAACCGTTCAAACAAATCAACAAATGGGATTTAATGAACCTTCAAGGATCAAACACAGAAAATATTATTTGAATCGTATTCTCTATGCTGCGTACCATTTGGCTAGGAGGTCCAGGGCCCCCAGGGGGGGCTGGTACATGGAGAGAATCTGGATCTCCACAGAAACCACAGATGAGGAAGGATTCTTGAGCATGAACGTCTTCACCTTAAATAACAAACATGTTCTTTCAGTTGCAAGTTGCAGCTCGCGGTTGGAAATATGTTTATCATTTTAAATCATTAACGATGACAAGAATCTTAAAGTGCTGCCCACCCTGCTCTCGTTGACGGGCGTCGCACCAAAATCCAGAGGCGAGGAGGTCTCTACGGGGAGTCTGGGCCACCTGAGCAGACCGGAGGACACACATGACGACTGGCATTAAATAGGAACATTAAGTGAAATGCTGAGTCCTGTAAATCCTTCATCCTTCTTTCCACTTGGTGCATTGGTATGTGAGATTGTATAAATCCTTCAAAGCAGAAGCGACTGAGTTCAAGTATTTCTACGGGCTGGACAATATTTTAACTTGGCCAATGACAAAGACTTTCAAGGGTAATTGAAGCCATTTCAGTAAAAAAAAACTATTATTCAAAGCAGACTATCATATATTGTAAAATATGTCCAGAGATCTTTTAAGACCGACCTGCAAGTCAGTTTGTCTTCGTGGCTCTGCCATCGAGAGCAGAGTTCAGCAGCCAGCTTGCTGTCGATACTCCAGGATGAGCGGTAAAAGTCTGGGAGGAGAGACCGCTGCCACTCTGCACGACCTGGAGGAACGTTCAATCACAACCCATGAAAACAAGGAAGTTAACTTCTTTTTTCCTGCACACAGATGATGCTCCATGTCTCACCTGTATCAGACAATCTGAGCTGGCAGGGTCGTCCACACTCTTGTTCAGCTTCAAACACTAAATCCCCCTGCTGAGACAGTGAACAACTATTACACCCTCTGATCCGGTACCCTGCCTCCCAGTGTGACACACTGACCATTAGAGCTGCACGTTTACCTTGGAAGCAGTAGAGTGAAAGAAGAGAGGAATGTGCATGGCACCACCCATCTTGGTCTCCAGGCTCAGGGTGAACAAGTGGTTGGTAGGCGGGGCCTTGCTGAGCAGCTGGAGGGACAGGATGTGCCAGCAGCCCTGGGGAACTGTCAGTGGGCCGCTGAAGTTCATCACCTGACAGGTAGAGGGCAGCAGAGACAATGTTGGATCCAGTTATGAACTCAGTAAACCTTTAATGAAAGGGTGAAAGGGTGGTGGGCACATACTGCAACATGCAACACAACATGCTGCTCACCTTCATCACCCCCTGCAGCGTCTGTGGGAGGGTTGCATTCACCACAGTGAAGGGCATGACGAAGGGGTTGGTCAACCACACGTCCAACTGGTCTGAATTTCTTCGTTTGAACTGGAGAAGGCTCAACAAATCCCCCATTCTCCATCTGCAGGAAGCAACAAGAACATTTTATCAAACGTGCTTCATAATACTGAAAAGACTTCATGAGCATTTAAAGCATTCACATACGGCTTCGATGGAACAGATATACACAGCGATCCTTGTCCGGAGCTACGACTGTTTACTCAACGCTCCGAGTGTCAGAATTACCTTTGTGGGACATGAAATCCGGGGAAGTTGTAGGTTGTCTGGTTTCCCAGAACCTTTAAACTGATATGACTTAAACATTTCCTTCCATGGCCTGGCAAAGAATCTGAAATCAGATGGACAACAAGTGTTGATAAAATATTCCAAGATATTAAGGTCAGATCGAAGTGCAATTATAACAGACAACAAATGATTTGAACTGGAAGGAGTATTTACCCTTGCAGGCCAGGGTGGCCACTTCAGAGAAGTTTTTTGCCTCCGATCTCAAAAGGACCTGATTAAAGTCCAGACTGGCATCCAATTTTGACAACACTTGCATGTCCTAGACAGACAAAAACACATTGCCATGGCATAAATATATTGCTTCCTCTTATATACATAATAGAGCCAAACAAAGGCAACACCTCACCTTCACGTAGAGCCGCTTGCTTCCAGAATTTTGCATATAAACTGCTATTTTTGGTTCCTCTGCAGAAAAAAAGGGACAAGAAAGTCAATTCAGTGTGCAGAAAACACTGGACGTGATTGCTAACTTGCTAACTTGATGGATAAGAACTAAAAACAAAAGACAACAAATCTGATTTTAGATCTGAAACTGAGTTTATGATCAAGCTATCCTGCGGATGACTACATTTACACTCCACCGCAGTCTGGTGTGTATATAATACAGTACAGTACGCAGACATAATACGCCGTCACATTCCCACAGTTCATTTGCCTCCAGTTAAAAGGTCACAGACACCCACCTACTGCCGCCAGTCCAGCAGTGGGGGCCACCAGCAGCAACAAAATGTGCTCAATGACGTAAGGCTTGAGCTTGTCCAGGTCAGCGGGCTGGTCACCGTGCGCAGACAGATTAATCTGCAGGCTGAGGCGCTCCTCACTCTGGAGACAGGACCCCTGGGAAGGCACAGGAAAGGCATACCGGTCATGCACAGCACAGTCGGGTTTAAAAAGGGAAAAAGAAATATGAGACGATGAGTAGTAGTTACAGATAAAGGAGCAATACTAAATTCAGTGTTATTCATTTTCTTTATGTTGAAGACGATAGATGTTTGTTGAGGTGGACAGGCAGAGGAGCAGTAGCACACAACTGCCCCTCACCCAAACAGTAACAGCCTCTTAAAGCTGACAGATCCGTACGGGGAGAGTGCAAATCTGACTTCTAACCAGGGCTCGTCTCCGTGTGGGAATCCCCACTTGACGACCTGCAGACAGATGCCCGGGCTTGGTGCCACAGAGGCTCAAGGCCTGCAATAGCAAAGCTAATCCCTGGAAACCAAGGCTACTGTTAACTTCCTGGCAGGCCCATTTGATGGGCAGAATCGACACCAATCTCACTAAAAATACCAAGATGGCTGCTGCAACTAAACCTAAGGATGATTTCATTTTGTACAGTTGTGACATCACTGTTAGGTTGTTTAAGCAGAGTCTTGCATCATGTGTGTTGCACCAGATAAGCACTGGGAGCCGTGTGTCAATTACGGTCTCTTAAGAGAGCAATTAAAAACCTGGCAAGAGATCTCACACTCCTCACTCAGATGATCACAGCGGTCCCCGTTTTACACCACCTGGCCTTCTGCTCGGGGGAGTGAGACTACGAGCTATTTTTACAGAGAATGAACAACCTAAAAGAAGGTGTAGAATCATACGAGAGAAAATGTATGTGAGCTACCAGACTATCTCCCTTCCTCTTGTACCGTCGCGTTTTCCCATGAAAATCAATAGCATTGAAAATGAGGGATTATAAGATCAATGTAATCAATGGTGATTAACTAAAGAGAAGAAGTACCTGAGGACTGTTGAAAAAACTCTTCGGTAGGTTGCACTCCAGGAGGAGACCCAGTATGGTGATGTTGGATGCATCTTCCTGCAGGACAAACACAATCACAGCTGACTGAACCTGTGCTGTCGATCATGCAACCAAAGGTTCAACAGCACATACAAAAAAAATGCACCAATTTTTAGAGAGCTGTTGCTATGGAAACTATACACCATCTTGTCTACTCGCAGCGGTGTGTTTTCAACACGTCTAAACTGGCCACGAAAGAGCCAAGTTTCTTCCTCTTCATCATCATTTTAAACATCAGGTACGACTCTCTTTACTAAAATTAGGAGTCCTTATTATTATGACTGAAGGGGGAATAAAACAAATCACTTGTCTCCAACATGTATGGAATAAGGGGCAAATACTCTCTACAGCTTGATTATAAACCCGATGAACGAGTTGCTAAAAATAACTTTTATCAAAAGGCTTTTCTTCCTGGGGGCCTGCTGAGAATTAAAGAAAAGCTGCAGTAAGCACACATGAGTCTGACTGATAGTGAGAGCTGAAGTCTATCTGCACTTGGCCAAGTTGACATTTTGCAACTGCCAGCCCACTTCCTGTATGAGCCGAGGTCTACTTTCAGAAAGCTTCCTGCGACACTTTCACTGCCTTTCTTGTAAAAAGAAACACTTCTAAAAAGTGTGCAATCGTTTGAGGTGACTTTGCATCACTTTGTACAAAGCAGGTTTTGTTTAATACGGAGAGGTTAAGACTCTGCAAGTCATGCTGACAGCACGTATAGTTCATACATTCTTTCTAACAACAAGTAATTTATCACAAGGCCTCAGTGTGTGTGTGTGTGTGTGTGTGTGTCTCTGTGTGTGTGTGTCTGTGTGTGTGTCTGTGTTTGTCTGTGTGTGTCTGTGTGTGTCTGTGTGTCTGTGTCTGTGTCTGTGTGTGTGTGTGTGTCTGTGTGTGTGTGTGTCATGCTGTTCTCTTGTTCTTCTCACTCTCGTCCCTCGTGGCTGATTAAATCAGTTTCTATT
>CAAKHC010005722.1:2824-23611 GCA_901007825.1 Macroramphosus scolopax | reverse complement strand
ATACATTCTTTCTAACAACAAGTAATTTATCACAAGGCCTCAGTGTGTGTGTGTGTGTGTGTGTGTGTGTGTGTGTGTGTGTGTGTGTGTCAGGAAAGGCTGATATCAGCTGCTTCCAATGAAGAGTTGTTATCCGATACAAACAGACAGACATTTAAATACATACCTGAGTTTGGGTCAGTTTAATGCTCTGGATGTGAGGGAATATTAGCTGACTGTCCTTTTTTTGGACAGACTTTAACGACCCCTGGTGAACGCCCACACCAAATACCTGGAAAAGGAACAGTTGGCATTAAATAAAAAGGATTATCGACAACGTGCGACTATATCACGATCAGGAAGTCAACAAGAAAACAACTGAAACCAGACAATGACCTGACCTACACGAGGGGCTGTAAATATACTTAATATATAATATTTAATTGTAAAAAACAAGTTTGTAGCGTCGTTATATTGATTCTACAGAAAAGGGAGGGACATTGTTACCGTACAGTCGACAGATCGAACTGTGAGAAAAATATACCAGTAGATCTTTGTTGGAGGACTTATTGGGAACAGAAACTGACAGAAACATTAACTTGTCTTTGAAATGGGAGCGGCACCGCTGGAAGCTGAACATGGGAGTGTGTGCGAAGCGTCTGCATGCCTTGGCGTGTTCCTGGCGCTTAATGAGCTACACGTCCATTAGACAGAACTACAACATAATGACATTTCAAGGCCGTCCGAGTGAGGTAGCTCTGATTCTGACCGCTTCGGTTCCAGGGTGGCTTATTAAACTACATTCTTCACCGAGGTACAGTCGCCAAGAACATCGTAAATGCTTCCTATGATCACTCAAAAGTCGGGCTACAAACTTAACATGGAATTTGAAACACATAAGTAAAGAGCAAAGTCTGTTAATGAATCCAATAATACACAGGCGGCCCAACCAGTTAGGGTTGAACAGCACTGACATATTGGAGCCCAGAGGGTTTGTGTGATGCACAGCCAAAGACTGTTAGTGAAGGCTGATTTCCTCCCCAAAGAGGCTTTGAATTAGCAAGCAGGTGTTCCAGCGTTACCAATTTAGTGACAACTTTGTGGCAACTTTAAAGTCTCTTTAGCAATCACTCCTGGAAGGGAGTTTCCCCTGTTTCTCAATAAACTTCAAAGTGGAACTCTGGCTGATGTTCAGTGAGCGAGGCCGCACAACCGAATAAACCAGCAGCCTCACTGAGACGTGACGAGCCGTCAACGTGCCGACACAGTGAGCAATCACCACAATATTGTTGGTGGGGGGAAAGACTTCCTTGTCTTTATTCTAAATCATCTGACTTTTAATGCATCGGTTCTTATACTAGTTGGTAGATGTTGGTCTGATGAGACGAAAGCAGCTCGGACATGATATGACCTGTTGCGTTTGTGTAGTGTTACTTCATGACTTGTATAAATGTTGTGACATTAGAGATGTTACACATTCCTCTGAACAAAGTTGGCAAAACTGCGTTACAACCTGTACTACCTGGAATTATTACCATCACACCAACAGGACAACGGGGTGTAACACTGGAACTGACCTGATATGATAGCAGCCCATGAGCCGATGTGTTTATAAATAATGTGTTTTCTACACTGCCCTCCTCGGACGGGAGGAAAATTAGTTTAAAAGATGTTTTCCCTCTGGGTGGGATCTCCTAGGAAAAGAGGAAAAGCATGATCAGTTATTTTAACGTCTCTGAAAAAGACAACCAGATGAAATTGCTACTAAAAAAATACGATATGCACACACACACACACACTTACTCTTCTGTGAAAGGAAGGTATGTAAAAATGCCTGCTGGATGTAAACATTGACAGCAGTATCACAGGAACATCCTGGCTGGGGTTGTGTATATATACGGTTTCAGCTCTTGGCAGCCCCAGCGACCTGCAACGACAGTCAGCAACCACATTACAAACAACAGCTCTCTCCTTCAGGACGGGTGAACATCAGCTCGGGTCTGCAGCTACTTAACTTCCTAAATAAATACTTTACATTTACTCTAAACTGGGAAGCTATTAGAGGAAAGTCTGCTTGTCTCTTTGTCCGCAGATGGGTCACATGTACCTAGATAAAAGCAGAGTATAACGTCTTACCCCACCTTTACCCACAAGAGCTGAGCTTTAACGAGATTGAACTTAAAGTAGGAAGTGTTTGCTGTGTGTGTGTGTTTTACACAGTGTGTGTTACAGTTTTACAACAAAGCCGTCTACTCAAATGTGCGGCTGACTGATGGACTTTCATGTGTGCAACATAACAAAGTCGGTGTGAGAGTCAATATTGCAAAAAGCAAAGTGTGTTTATGTCTTTGTGTAATCAGTTTTATTCCTTTGGATACACAAAAGCTAAGTGACCTCTATTCACTACAATACATTCCAACGCTTTAATGGATTAATAAAAACTGACATTGAGGATTTCATCGGTACGAGCCGGAGAGACGGCCGGATGGCTGAGATTTGTCTCCCAGATCCGCCTGTATTATCTACCAGACCTGCAGAACCACAACTGTAAGGAGCTGCTACAAACTAAAAAAAACAAGAGCCGGTCCACCTTTACCGTCAGTCCACCTTAAGTGACCTTGCCTTTGATATGACAATCCATTCATGTTGTGATCATCAGCAGTGGGGGGGGACACTGTCCCACAACAACAATGCAGCTGATATTCTGTCTGTTTTGGGAGTATGGAGGCCGACCATGAAGGTCTTAACCCTTCTGAATGGGTTTGGCCCACTTCGTACTCATCTGAATGCTGGGAAAGTAAGCTGACTTCCATATTTGGATATCCTGTCTCTTCTTTAAAAGGTTCATGGGCCCCCTGCTTTATGAAATCTTTCCTTTCCTTGACGTTCATCGGTGACAAATCATCTGCTGTGGCGCCACAGTCTCTCTTTTTTTTAAACTCAGGTTACATTAAGTAAGTGCGGTTTCCCCACATCATTATTAACTCACAGCTGATGAAATTCTGCATCTTCTTCTGCTATGAAATAAAGGGTTTCATCATCCTCAGTATAAAATAAGAAACATATTCGCTGAGACGTGTCTCTTGAAAGTAGGAAGTGAAAACTGTACTTACTGAGTCCCAAACTCCATCGCTGGGGGCTGGAAATGCAAAGGCCTCCCGTTCTCTCGAGTATACAACGAGGAGCTGGCGGAGAGAAGAAGATCACAGAAACATTTACATTAAACACCTTTCAGTCAGGTTAATGAACGTGGAGAATAACTCGTCTTTATATCTACACATAACCGACGCCTTAGGACAAGAACACTGTACTCCGACAGGGCATGTGACAATTCACTAATAACAGTCTCAACTATTACGGCTCCGGGCCACTTAGACGTGATCAGACTTCATGTATTAGGCTCAGCGAACGGCAGGTTTTCGTTTTGCTCTCTCGAAAGCATCGCAGGTTCAGGCAGGTCGGGGCAGAAAGTGAAAAGCAACGGCTGTGAATTACTAGTTCACCTTCTCGGTTCCACAATCTGTTCCTCAAACAACAAGTACATTCAGACCAGCCGGTCATGTGCTCGAACAACAAGAAACAGAGTTAATAAGCTAGTTATTTTATACTTGTTTTGATGTTCGTGAACGATGAAACACAGTTTGTCTGTTTATTGTTCGGGTGAGGACGGGGTGATGATCAGCACGTACTTTTAGCTCTTGAAACCCCCAAGACTTTTCCTGTAATCTAAAAGTTGTAATTCAATCTACATCAAACCGATTTCTTGATGTTTGGCTTCACACCAACAAACACCTATCGAGCTTTGTCAAAATAAGTCCTGGAATGAAGGAGAAGAGCTTCAAGACGGGAAGTAAATACTGAAAACGTTGTTCTCTCTGCACACAAAACCATAGAACTGCAGAAATTAACATGCAGGGCTATATTAAGAAATACAGGCTTATTTCCTGTGTGTTCACAAGTAGTATTTGGGGATCAAACATGACCGCACCATATGAACCTCACTTCCTTTTGATACTGGCTCAAAGTTTGCTTCTTTACCCTAAATGATCACAATCAACTGGGATATTGACAATTAAAATGTACGGTCCGCTACTAGAAGACCACCGCATATACAGTCAGTTACAACGGGGTGATCGAGATCTTTTCGGGTGTTGTTATTGAGCTGCGTGTGGACCCTGCAGCAGCAGACTGTGTAAAACATTGCAAGATGTTGCGGCTGCAGTCCAGAGTTGATATACAGCAGAGTTGCATATGTGCAAAATGAAAATCAAATGTCTGGCAAATGTGTCAAAGAGTGCATGAAACTTGTTTCTGCTCCACAAAGCGTTTCAGCCCGATGGCCCCACATCATAACAGAGGTTATCATAGATCACCTTTCATGTAGGGCAGGTCTCAACTACGCTCTCTGAATTTACAGAACTTTTCTCAATAAGCAAGCACCGAGCACTTGGCAACAGTGGCAAGAGAAAACTTCCATGAACCAACACAACTAACCTGTTCAACCACCTGGAAAAACACTAGAAACCTCCAAGAAGTATAATCCTGCAGACCTAGGTAAAAGATTTGTGTGAAGATAAAGTGGTGCATTTCCAAAGATGATTCAGACTCTGCACAGAAACGCACTACTGAACATCATAGAGGCCCATGCATCTTGTAAATAGGAGCCATATTTAGTCAGTTATGAGTTCTTCTTTCACCGGAGTGTAGTTAATGACCCATGGGCTGATATCAATATCATAAGACTTCCCGTTGTAGAGCGACGGCATTGCAGCTGCGGGCAGCAACCTTGCGCTTTCCTATACAGCATGTGACCGCCGAACATTTAACTCAAGCAGCCAACCACAAGACGGAGTCAGAACAGGAAACGGTTTCCTTCACGTTAAGAGTTACCAACTTCTGACATTTCATGTGAAGTGAAAATAAAAAAAGATATTTAGTCGTGGAAATGAGGAAGTCACACCCCCGCAAGTGAAGCCAGAGTAGCCACGTTTCCGAGCTTGACTGTCTTCGTATTTGTGCATAGTGTGTGACATCCGGTGCCAATCAACTCTGGGAATGGGCGTCTCCCCGGCAGGAAAACAACAGTTGATTCGGGGATGAGTGACTGGTCTCTGTTGACAACGACTGACCAAAGATGACGATGCAGCACGCAAGCAGAAGGACAACAGTTCAAGATACCAACAAAAATAAAAACAGGAAGAAAGAAGCAGTACATGAGAATTCTGGGAATCGCCTTGTGCTGAGCCCACGGTTACACTTCTACTACAGCTCGACAACTCCTCTCATCACTGCAGCAGTGCAGCTCCTTCAATGTCAACTCTGTAAAACTACTGGGAGGTGTTACACATTTCCTCATCTATCTGTGGTATTTTCGGCAGGTATAACATCACATGAAACCTGCTCAAGTCACATTAAGAATAGTTCCTCATGCCAATCACTGATGCTTATCTGCCACAGCTAATTATAGCTTCTATTCTTCTAATGCAAAGGCATGAAAAGACGGCAGTATGTGAGCAGAGCACATCGACACGGTGCATCTTATGTGTTATTGTGCAAACACACAGGGACGCAGCGTTTATTGCATATTTGTTCACAGCAAAGGCCCAAAAAACAAGCTTCGTCTTGCACGCTGGTAGAATTTCAGAATACTTGTGAACATCAACAAGAAAGAATCTGATAAGAATATAAAGTTCCCCCCTGAGGGACCTCGTGTGACTCCACTTTATAACAGCTCGTACAAATGATTCATTCACAACTATGTTTTAGTTAGTTTGAAAACATTTCTTTGAAAGATCTCACTAACAATCCGAAGGTATCCCTGTCATGCAACAAGTCATTCTTCATTGACAGTTCCAGCCGTGAGAGAGGCACCATCGGAGCGATGTGCTGAGGTACCGTCACTATAAACGATGACTGACTCATTCTCCCGCTGTTGGGACGTCTCTCATTTCTCACGTCTCAACTTTTAATAACTGGAAAGAAGCAGCTGCTGGATTTACAGTCGGGCTTCAACTAATCATTTTCACTGTCAATTAATCAACTCATTTATATCTCATTTGTTTTTTTTCTGTAAAATTACAAATATGAGTAAAAAAAAAAATGGGGCCTTTATTCAACAGGGTTAGATTTGCTTTGTGGTGGTGGGTGGTGTGGAGGGTGGTGCAGTGTGTGGTGCTGCGGTGCATGGCCAGAGCATGTCCTGATCTTCCTGAGGCCCTTTGCATTATGATCCAGTACTGACAAACATCGGCTTAGCACTAAAGTTGGCTGATAAAAAGGCACAAGACGTCTCCACCGGTGGAGATTTGGCAATTTTGTTTCAGCAGGTGGAGCTTTACTCCCACGCCATCTCTAAATTCATTTTTATGACACACGGGAGCGAGAGGAGCCGCTTGCTTCTTTTAAAATCAGCCGTGTGGGAGACGAGTTCCCAGAGAAACATGACAGTGGTGGATCAAATGTTGACACTATATTGTCTGGAAGAAAAAAGAATATTAATAAATAATCATTAGGTTGTTATTGTGATAGAACACGCCAAGAGGTAGCCGAAGTTCGGATTATTTTCTCTTCTGCTTCCTCTTTTACTTTCCATCTCGGCACAGGAAGTGCTGCCTCCCACCGCTTACAAACAAAATCAGATTCGGCCTGTTCAACCGGATATGAGGTGTTTATATGAATATAGAGTGGAGAAAGTGAAATCCAATCACAATCTTCCAAATTCAACAGCAGCTGCCCTTGAAGAAAAGCTCTCAACAAGCATTCGACTGAGCTGCAGTGCAAGGGTTCTGTCCACTGCCACGGTACAAAAATAACAAGTTATGTTTGGCGCTATTTGATCCCCTGGATCTAACTCAAATAAAGTCAATGTTTGCAGTGACCTCAACCGTGCTCCAGGGGAGAGGTAAGGATCAGCGGAGAGTTTAGGTCAGCTGGTGTTCACAGGCATTTGTACGAGACGAGGAAACAAAGAGAGTGACAGAAACCAGATTGAAACCATGTGGCAAAGAGAAACTTGTGCCACCCTCTAAACATTGTACTGCAGTGAAAGAAAAGGTTCGTTTCAGGCAGATGTTCATGAAATCAACAAACAAGTATTACAGCTACGGCACGTCTCAACACAATACTGGTGACGGAAAGAGATCTGATTAACCTCTGTATCTGCAGTCTGGTTTGCTCTTTAGGCTGAGCGAGAGTGGTGGCAGCCCTGCCAAGTGCCTGATAACCCAGGCACGAGAGGCCTCGCAGCTCAGAGCTCATGAGGTCTCAAGGTCAACAAGCACTGCAAAGCCCGATTTGCTTCTCACCTCACTGAACCTAAAAATAGACATTTTCCTGCACCGTTCAGCAAGTTTGCTGCATGTGAATCAAAGTAACTTTATACTACGACTGCAAGCTTGCCACTGCTCACTATGTTCAAAAACTTTGTCGTAAGAAAATTGTCATACGTGTGTGTACGGGCAAATAGTTGATCATTTTAGACGAGAAGTTCTGACTCCCAAATTGACGTCTAGACCCCAACAAAGTAGTACTTCCATTTATACTAGCAGGAGTCCGCGTTCATGTGTGCGCAGTAGAGTAATACCTCACGCCCCATCTTAAATTCACTCCTGAATGCCAAGATACTTGAACTCGTTCACTTCATTGCTTACGAAGGTAGTTAGCTGTATACCGTCAACCGTATACAGATTTTAATGTAGTATATATATATATATATATATAGTACATTAGAAATGTCAAGGCACTATTTGGTCAATTGTATTCTTATGTTGTGATTGTGACATGAGCAGGAGATTACAGACCAAACCAGGAGCGATGTGCTGAGGTACCGTCACTTGCGGAACATCCGAGTGTCACAAGTATACACCGTCATGTTGCATTATATATAATATGGTATTGTGTGTACTCAGTTTGAATGTGGTATTATTAAAACCATGCAGAGCAACACAAATATATGGCCGCGGCAAGTCAGACACACGGTACCCAAAGTTAATGTATATAGACCGTGGCGAGGAACAACCTCAATCACAGCTGCCAGCCTGTTACTCAATGATGTTACACATTGTTGACGTTTCGGTGAAAACATTGAGTTTCCCATCAATTTGCAGCAAGAAAAAAAAGGCAGCTGGGAACGACAGACCTCCCCTCCTTTTTCGTTCAAGGAGTTCTAAAATTAGTCAGGAATTTGGTTCTGTGCCTCTCCAGCACTCGCCCCCAAACTCTCTCCGTCACACCGCCCCCTAACTCACCAACATAAACAACATACCTTGCATACAGGGGAAGACTTTTAAAAGCCTCCTCAGAAACTCGTCAACCCCGTCACACTGAAACCAAACCCTGTCATTGTCCGTGTGAGTACAGAAGCATGTCAACCTACAGCTACACTGTGCTGATACAGTTTAATTCTGTATTATATACTTCCAGTCTATACTTTTGCAGACAGTCATTCTTTGAAGATGAAGAGGTAGGCTTGGTTTTCCAAGCCAAAGACACACTGCAGCTCTGCCTTCATTCTTTGTCTTACAGTATATTTGTAGTCTATATTGTAGTCGAGATAAGGAACCGTGTGATAAGATCTGTGTGTTTGTCTGGGGTTTGTTTATAATGACGTGGCTCGGTGGAACGTTTTTTTGTATTCCAGACGCCCAATGGGAACAGGTTGAAATGTTTCATCCACGTTTGTTGATACAAAACTTATATGTGCCGACTGTATGTGTGACTTTCTCTAGCCGATGTTTGGACTAGCAGCTTAGATGTCTTCACCACCTTTCATCTGTGGTTGCTGACTCCCATGAATGTGTAATAATCTCAAAACCCACAATGTTTCAGTTGTTACGCTGCTCCCAGAAAAGGCGACTAAACAAACGTACCTTTCATCTAGTGGAGGACCATCTCTTCTTGGCCCTTTCTCCACCTGCAAAGGAAAGAAAAACGTCATGTTTCAAACGATATGGACACAAATAAAATGCAAGCAGTTCAAACTGCAGTTTAGGCTATTTTGGCTTCAATGCAGTTCCCATGCATTCCACCTCTTTCGCTCTCCACGAGGACTGACACCTGCATGGAACCCAAGATCAAACGTGATTGGTCAACGGACTATAAATGTTAGCAAGAAAACATCCAGTCCAAATCTTCTCTCTTGCTATCAGATTCTGATATCACAGCTTTGTTGATAGAGAGCTGAAAGCTGGAAAAGCCTCGGGAAAGTATTACTGGCACTGCATCTTTTCCTCTCTGACTCCAGATTACACAGCAGGCAGCTATTTCTGCCAATGTTGGAAGGGTATACTGTATTTCTAATAATAAAACAATGGACATACAGTTTGCTGTACACTATGTGTTCTCACAATCTGCATGGAGTATCACCGAATGAATTGAAGAAGGTTGGTGAGCATGTTTTTTGATCTTTTTAAACAGCGTAAAGTACAGTGTCTTCTCAGTGTCTTTCTGTTCGCTACTCAATTAAAAAAGCTGTTAATTACGCTGCTGTGAATCGAAGAAAATCCAAGGATTAATTAAGTAGTCTTCCATCCCTCAACCTAATTTAATATTTCCGCTGCAATGTTTCCTGCAAGCTATGATTTATTTTACAGGCATTCACCAAACGATAAAACAAAAAAAGGTTTTTGGGAACCGAGTCGCTCCAAATCATACGCAAACTTCAACCTATTGCCCAAACAGTGTGCATGTGAACATAAATCATCTACAGAGGGTTGTTTAAGTAGACTTCACATCAATATATTGTTCATAAAATAATTATTTTTAACCTCTTGTGATGATGGTGTCTAAACCTCTCAGCAATTACTGCATATTAGGGGAGCTAATGTGCAAAACAAGGACCTCCATTAACTGAGAAAACCTTTAAAATACCCTCACCCTCAGTGTAACTACAGGAATACCATTAACAATGAAAAAGGATTACCTTTAACTTTACAAGAGTGAGGCTTGCTGGATAGCTGACTCAGAATTACAACACAGTAGCACAACCAGTAGTACAAACACTTAACTATAGTGCACTAGGTTAACTGCAGCGTGAATGGCCTCCGGAGATAAGCTCTGGCCTTCAAACACAGAACATACATTATCCATTGAAACCATCTCAGGCCATTTGAGCTCCATGATGACGGCATGAAATCACCAATTAAACACACGTGAGGATAACGGTTATTGAAGCAAAACTATCATCCCTTCAATCCTCCCACCTGCTCTCTGTTTCAAACCATCCTAATTATGTACAAGATTCAATGGGATTTCCCTGCATCCTACATCCTTCAGCATCTTTGAAGCTTGGCATGTTAATGGATTAAGTGAACACGACTTTACAGCTGATTAAGCACAAGAGTGACAGAGAACGTGCTCCTACCAGTTGCTGCCGCAGCACAAAGACTGTTCAGAACCAGAACAGCACCACTTGAGAATGAATTTGATTCTAATTACCGGGATTTTAAGATGAATGCAGGGATTGAAACTTTTAAGACTACTCAAATATAAAAAGATGGGAACATGAACTAACCTAATAAAGAAGAAGGGCACTACGCTAATCTATTATTTCAAAATGTAGAAGTAAAAGGTTAGTGAAATGATTTTGAGTTCCAGTTATGCAAACAAATGCCAGCTCAGCTTTGATCCCTGCAGGCCAATGATTTATGTTTTTATTATGTATCATTACACATGATACTACACTTCCTGCAAAAGCATTTCGATGTACCAAAGAGCAACATAAGCAACTTAAGCAGCTGACCAAGTACAGAAGAAAGACATGCATGTCATGCTCTATTTCATTGTCCATGTAACTGAGACAGTGGATCCATTCAGGCCTATTTAAACATGACACCTACAAATGTAAACAATTCTGCCATCTGCCAATTGGTCTTCAAGGTAGAGATGATTGGCATTGACAATGTCATGTTCCCTCTTTCCCACCTAATTATAAATCTTCATATTTTTTATATAGTCAGCAAAGTATTAGAATTAATTAGAATTGGCTTGTGTGTGGTTATTACTGATGTACCCATTGCAAAACAATGTTTAACTATTGAAACACAAATAAACATTAAAAAAAATGTATTTAATAGATATTCCAAAATGTGCCTAATTGGAAAACAGATCTGGACATATAATCAAAATAATCACTCTATTTGTCTCTTTTAGTATGTTAAAAAATAAAGTATCAAACAGGCTGTTCACTTCTGTTTACAAGGGCCTGAAGGAAATGCCACACCCCCCTCAGGTAACATGACAGTCAGCTGGTGACCTCATTCCAGGTTATCAGTTTACACTGATATGCTCCTGCACTTTTCTCTGGTCTTGCTCAACGATTACATAATGACCACAAGCAGCAACTTCTAACATGTTTAGGAAATTGCAAGATAAGCTGATTAATCAATCTTTAACAGGGACACATGGAAACTAAAAAAAAGTGCAGTTGTTTTCTTACAACCTCGTTCCTGATGTGTCCTCCGTGTGTATTGAGGACCACAATGGACACTATGTACAAAAGAAAATAAGGAGGAGCCACATGGCAGGTGGCCTCCCGCTCGTTTCATTCCAGTTTTATTGAAAAATGCGTAAATGCGAAATCTTCACATAATGATGATCACAAAATCGCCACGGTTTGCTAACATTTCCGTGCATTAACAAGAGAACGTGCACGGCTGCAAAGTGAAGCCAAGCACAATGGGAAAGCACCAACCATACACGTGTTCATACATCTGGCTTCATTTGGAAGCTGTTGTTCGGTGATAAGTGTCTTGCACACTATGTATCCCCCCTCAAACACACACATAAATGAATTATGATTACCTGAATTGGGAGTAATGGGTCTGCATCTTCTGTCTGCCAGACCACGCTGGTGGTGGTGGGCATTTGACTCAAAGCTTTGTGGGAGCAAGAAAACAAATCAACATTTAGGTGCTTCTTTGAGATTGGGACAACATAGAAACGGTAGCATGTGGGAATTATGTCAGATATAAGCACAAATACGTCTACAATCGCTCTGCCATCGTTGTTTTTACACACTGTATCAAACGAACTAACCGAAACGGTTTAGATAATAATCACACAAACAAGTGAGGAAATGACTTCGCATCGGCGGTTGACAAAGGCTGTTTGCTAGCTGCCTGGTTAGCAGGGACGCTAGCTCCATGGCCAAATAACTCCGAAAACACATCTCTCTTGTCACGGCAGTACCCACGACTGTTTGGCCATGTAGGGGGTAGCTTACTATACAATGTATTGTTTTTGCAGTGACAACAATAACAATAAAACGGCATTCCTAGCCTGGACACGTTATCGTTGTGTTTCACCACAGCACAGGGCGCTAGCATGAACTAGCAGGGTGACAACATTCGCGCATTGGAGGACTTAAAAAATGAAAACACGCGAAGTCCGTGGCTGTAAATGACTAACTACATCCCCCACGTTGTTTTCACACGATGTTGAGATCATTTAGCACAATAACAGTTACCCAATATTCTCGCTGTCTGTCAAGTCTACCCAGTTTACTTGGCGTACATTTGCGACGGTCGTGTTAAACCTTGGTAAATAAAAAAGGTACACACCTTGCCGCTGAGCCCCTCCGTGCTGTATGCAGGGTGAAAGTAATTGTAGTATTCCTAATAATATATTGATCCACGTTTTTCTGGGACATAGGCTGCCTTGCTGGAAGTCCTGTGGCCCCGCCATGCTGCACTTTCACAGCTTGCAGCCTCCCTTGTTTCGCTGCGTTAGTTTGTCTTTCTGTCTCTCGGCGAGCAGCGGCAGCAGCAGCAGCAGCAGTTCCCTCCCTCTCTGACTTCCCTCTCTCCTCCCCACTCCGCCTGCCTCCCTGCGAGGGCAGATACTTGCAGCAAGGCTGCTAACGTGTCTGCTTCACAAGTTGGACTTAATGGGGCAAAAATGAATCACACGTACATTATGTAGCTTAAAGGCCCGGAGAGCAACTTGACTGTAGTGCTGCAATTCAGCACAAACATGAGCGTCTTCATGATCTCAAATTATTTTTGGTTCTGAGGTTAAACATATATGAATATGCTAAAATGTGTAATTTCAACTGCTGGACATGTGTCTTACTGCATTATAAAGTCCATTCTCAGAGGCTTCAGCTCCCCACATTGAACTCATGTATGTTGAGTATTGGACCAGGCTTGGCTTCCAAACTATTTGTCATGTCACACATCATCTTCACAGGCCACACCTCTAAAAATCTGATTGTCAATGAGCCAGAACATTTTTTACTTTCATCCACAAATTAAAAAAAAAGGCTTCCACTGTCAAACTCAGCAGAGTGAAGCTCAAACATTGAACTGTAGGAACAAGAAGATAAACACATTTGTGACTGGAGAGGGAGTTTAAGTAAATCATGTCAATACTTCCCTCACATACACTACAGTGCAGACGTGTGCACACTAAGAAGTGTCGGAAATAGAAAACCACATTTTCTCAAGTGCAGAACTTAGACAGATAATTGTACATATACCTCAACCGTGTAAAAGTACTTTAAATTCTCCTCTACGCTACATTCTCCTTGCAATTAATAGTATTCTTGAAGTTAGTATGAGTGACATGTAACTAGGCTGACATTTCTAGGAGCTCTTTAACATTCAGCATGTCAGACTCATGATTCATGCTCGAGACAGGTTGGGCAGGTACACACTCGCACACGCATGCAGCTTACTCTGTGTGGGTGTGTCATTGAGCAAAACTGCAGTGAGGCAGTTAGAGATTTTGTTTTATAATTTTTTTTTTCTGGATCCCCATTACTCAAGTCAACAGAACACTTTGACAACAAGGAGCATACGGCTGCCAAAGTACATATTTGAACATGCAAGAACAATGTACATGTAGCTTGTGCAGTATGAAGTATTCTAAATAAAAACACTTTTCGTTTCTGTTCAACACCTTTAATCATTGTCTCACCGTATGTACAGCAGTAAAACCTTTCTCTTAACAACAACATATTCTTTTCAAATGTTTTTCACATAAAAATTATTTTAATTAAGAAACAAAAGCAAACAAATCAACAGACAACTGAGTCAAATATGTTTCATCTAGTAAAAACACAACATCAAAAAACACTGCCTGGATAGGCAAGAAGAGGATGAAGGACATTCCTAATTGAAATGACCAAACCCTGACACACTGGGGTTTTCATGTATGAGTAAGCGCAGAACACAGCTACCTGTTGTACTTCTGGTTTCACAGTGAAGCCAGCGGGGCGGAGTATTAGTCATTCTAGAAACACCATGACGCGAGAGTTCTTGTTTTTGTTCATACAGAAAGTGGGAGCAGCTCTAACTCCTGCAACACTCAAAAGAATTGACAGTAAATGTACTTTTAATAATTGAAGCACTGTCGACATAACATTTCCTAAAGTACAAAGGAATTTAATTCCAAACCGTCTGTTTTAATCACACAAAGCAGATCGATTGGTGTCGCAGGCGAGTTTATTGGGTGATTCCTTTCCATCATCAACTTGGAGTTCTCAGTTTTCATGCAAACAGGTGTCCCAAAAGTCTTCCTGCTAAGTTGCATTTGTCAGAGCTCCGCTGACCCCTCACAACCACTAATGGTCACTACGGTCTCTTCTCTGGTTGCACCAAAGCAACCGCTCAGCTAATGAAGTCCATCTGCCACAGTAAAATTTACTATGCCCTCCGCAGGCTTTAAATATGAACCTGAGGTGCATTTAGTTTAATACACAGAACAGGGGCTCAAACTAGAAACTGAACTGAAGCTTTAACTGTTCGTTTTCCTATATTAGTGTGCAGGATGTGACAGTACGCTACCATAGAAACGCTGGTCAGTCCATGTAGTCAAAGTCCTCAGGGATCCCGAAGGCTTTATTGATGCGGCTGTCATCAAAAGCAAACTTCTTCTTTGTCCATGATTTTATAGCAAAAACATTGTCTGAAAATATGAATGAAAAAAATGTGCTTAATGCAATGAAACACACTGATGCAGCGGCCCCTCGAGGCTTATATGGTGTTATAGCACCGCCAGTCTGGGATTAGGAGAATGTTCTTGGACCTGAGAATGACGGTCAAGTCCAAGAACACTTAAGTGGCCCTGAAGAATTTTGCTTTGCTGCAGTTTTGGCAAAAGTTGAGATGTTTCGCCTGAAGATTTGATTCTCACTTCTTTAACACAGACAAGATTCCCCACCAGGAACAAACACCAGGAAACCATTTGGACAATTTGAACTGATCAGGAAGGTACATGGGTGGAATTCATAGCTTTTCATTTAAATGAAAAAGCTGAAGGGCCTGCAGACAGGCAGCACAATACTGCGACCCGAAGACTAAAGCAGCTAAATGGAATGCAGCAGCGTGTAAATCAAATGACTTCCTGCTTATAAATGCCTGGTCTTGTCAATAGATTAAGGATCTTAATCACACTATTAGTAATGCTCTTCCCTTGTGTCCTGCATGATGACCCCAAGTCAAAGTTTGAAATATGCAGTTGAAATGGTAGTTAACTTGTATGTAATGTGCTTTTATTATTTGGGCGTGTCAGTGTGACAAGGCCAGATCAAAGCCACACAATAAATTGAAAGTTCTTGACTAATCTCAAAACCAAGTGCACACTTAAGTTCTTCTATATATGTTCTAGTGTGTCGACCTTTTCAGACCTTAGCCTTTCTCCTTCCAGCTTGGTCGTAGGTGAAGATGTGCCAGAAAATAAACGACTCTACAAAACAAATTGCAGCCACAGGCAATTCAATACATCAAGCAGCGTTGCTATTTGAGCCTACGGGGGTCTGACGCGAGCTGCTACAGTAGATTGGCACTTCGTAAACTGAAATTAACACCAGCGACATAGCAGGGATCTCAGCAGGAGTGCATGTTTCGTTATAAAAAGGCACTCACCACACTTCTTCCATCAAGCCTTAAAGAAACAAAGAGTGTCTTTGACAGTTGGTGGCACAGCTTCATTTACACCTCAGTACAACAGAGGAAAGAAATGTATTGAAGTTGTTCTGTAAGTTTATTGAAATAACCACACGCCAGTGCTGGTTCTGGCTTCCTATATATGTTAGTATATATCTGAAACATCAAACAACTGTTGTACGAGATGCTATGAGCAAACACGTTCATTGCTCCTTTAGGCCTGTTGTGAGACCCCCTCACATGAGGTGCACGTGTTACCTTCTAAAAATAAATAGAAATCTATGGACGTAAAGGAAATATGTGAAACTAAAACCAACAGTGTGAATTGGTCAAGTAGTTAAAGTCTGTTTTGACCTAAAGACCAAAAGCCTTGCAGGTTACCATAATCCCGAAAGGTCAGCTGTCTCCATGGTTACAGCTCAAGTTAACTAGTGCACACAGAGAGCCTAAGTGTCAACTACTGAGGGGACACGCCTAACATAACATGCCCTTAACAGCTTTCCCTTTATTGATTTGTGCTTTAACAAGAAACCCCATCAAACATATCGAGATGTTTTTGTGCCAAATATTCAGACTTTCTGTATCGTTAAATGCAGACTTATTATACACGGTCAGTACTTAAAGAGAAACAAGACTCACCTGTCCATCTGGAAACAGCTTCTTTAGCAACAACATTAGATTTTCCTGCAACACAAAATTCATGATTAATGTCTGCATCGTACATTATGTGCACAATTCATGGAAGCACTATTGCAATATTTTGTAAATCAAAAAAGTCAATGAAGATAACATCGTCATAAAGACAACAACGTCAATACAATCAGATTAACAGTAAGAGTTCTATTTAGTCGCTCTGTGTTATGTTGCAAACCTTTATTTCCCATCTATTTTGTGGTGCATATTCCAAAAGTAGTATGAATACGTCTTCCATACCGTAGCCAAGCAAATACAGCCTGACGTGAAAGCCGAGTTGACAGTCGTTAGTCTTTAGAGAAAATACATTCTGCAATCTAATTTAAGTCAACTAAATATATGATGGAACAGAACGCAGAGATGGTGCTGGCAGAGTGGTTCTGACTGTGGGTCTGCAGCGGTGCTTTATGAAAGGAAGCATGTTCATTGATGTGTTGAAAGAGATAAAGTCATACTGTATGAACAGGAGATGGTTCACTATCACGCTGAAGTGTTCAGCCTACGCCTCCTGCAGCTGCAGCTCAAAATAGCCCCTTTAACAACCTGAGATGAGGCTGAACAATGTGCCTAACAATGCAGGGCTCATGAAACTGGACACTAAAGCAACAGCAGGTAACAACATTACATTGTTAGGCACCTGGAATAATCTCTTCACCTTTATACCAGAGGGAAAATAACCTTTTATTGATTCCATATTTAGATGTGGAGTATCTGAGGGGGGACAGCATCCTTAGTCCTGCCAATATAAAGCTATTTCAGGCTCCATTTGCAGCCGGTTTGGGCGACTGTTCCCTGATTTCCTCCGTGCAAACCAGAAGCAGGAGGATCCAAGGACCTCAATGGTTAAAAGCTCAGCACAAATGTCTGTTAAGGTTGGAACAGGCGGTGGTAAAAGCCTGCAGGGGACATTCTCTCTACATTTCAGCATTAATTAATAATAACACACTGGAACCAAAAACAAACTGATATTCGTGGAGATAAATAGCCGCTTCGCGTGGGAGGGATTGAATAACTTCTGACTCATAGAGCTGGAGATGTTACATCAGACACATCATGGCGAAGCATTCGGATGGCAAGTGAAAGACACTTTGATGCACGAGTGGTGCATTTTCGCTTTCCGTCCATTCTGTTGTTGGAACTTCCCCCAGTATTTCCTGTGACACTGCATCCAACTCCAATCCACAAATTCACTTATCATATTTAACGATATATAAAGAGACAAATTGCGGTTTCAGTTGGAATTGCTAAAGTGTTTGGTGGTTTCCTCCTACAAAAACATCTCCTTCAAATCTATGGGTGTGGTTTCCATTGTGGAGCATGGACGGGGCAGAAGACATGACAGAATCAGTAGTATGAAGGTCAGTTCATGTGAGCAGAAGTAGGGCAAAGAAGATAAGTAATAATAATAATAATAATAATAAGGCTCCCTTATTTTTGAGCTTTGAATGACTGAAACAGTAAACCCGGTTATGCAACAGTGACATCAGAAGTTAAAAACATGTGTAATCATGTTATTGCACCAAACATGAGCAGGCCTGAGCCCCCTCTGCAAGCTCAGTCCGAACTCCTCAGCAGAGGATCCGACACGGTGTCTGACGCTCTCTGCATGGCTGCACACAGGAAGCTCTTCATGTTTCACTGAGGAGAGAGTTTTCTGCACAACTCTGTGAACATGTGGTGTGCCTGCGCAGAGAGAGGTTATGATCACCTGAAGGCAAGTCCAGGCAGCGATACATGTGGAAACAAAGCGCAGGAGTTATCCAAGCGGATCTGGTTGTAGATCTACTCCTCTATTGTCCTTGATTAACCTCTCCTTTGCTAACCTTGACTGACTGAAAATCAGATGTGGAGCTGATAGGCCTGACATTTTGCTAAGCATCCATGAAGTGTGTGTGCCTGTGTGTGTGAGCGTCATGCTGCTCTACAATGCTTAAATTCAGATTTTATAACCACAACATCATCTGAGAAAAGCACCACACACAAAAACGGCTGCGCTGGGATTTTGGCATATTTGACATGTAAAACGATCATGCAGACAGACAGTTAGACGCAACAGAACGTCTTTCTAATGTCCGCTGCCATGCAGACTGAATCTTCTGCTCCGACTCGCTCGACACAGCAGATGTAGTGGAGCTGTTTGTTTGTCCAGAAGCTACGACTGGAGCTTTTACAGTAAGTTCAGGCGGTTTTTGAGTACTCCTAAACTAACAGAGAGGTAAACACAACACATGCACAAAACAATTCAGTCCTTCAAGAGCTACTTTATCAATATATTAATCTTCATCTGTTTGTCATTGATATGTTTCGCTGACTATTGTACAATTGTTACGTCCTGAGTCCAAAAATCTGCTTTCTTTAAAATAATCTCAAGACATCAGAATGTCTCGTGAGAACAGCAAACAGTCGGCCTGCACGTCAGTCGACGAGAGACGACGTGTTTAGACTGAATGTCCCCGTGGAAGAAAACAAACAGCTGAACTGTGTGTGCAGTCCTCAATGTTTGCAGGTGCAGGTAACCAGACGAGACGTATTTATGACCTCACACATGTCACATGAGTACATAAAGTGACACGCTCTCTATGCCGAAGGTCAGCGGTCACATGTACACAAAGCAGCATACGCTTTCTGTGATACACCACATAGCTGTATGACCTATGTGGTGTGGACGTACAGAAGAGGTGTGTCACACCCAGTAAATAAGTCACGACCAGAGACCCTGACATTTGTGCCGGAAACATTTTAATAACACCTGTAGGAAGGTTTCACACTTCCCCTCCTGTATAAAGAGCTTTAGCTCAAACTGACACCAGAAAGCATCCTGGATGTGTACTTGTGATCAGTTCACTGCCTCGCACACGTTTCTTTCTAGCTGTGGCAAACTCAAGTACATCTAAATGCATTCGGAAGCATTCACATGTATTTTTAGAGCTCTCGGATCATCAAAGAGGGTATTCAGTGAAATGTGTGAAGAGGGAGTGTGAAGGTGGAGAATATATTCACCACATCCAGCTTCTATTTTCTTTCTCCGCTCTGAGGAGGTGGTTCTGACTGCTGGTCGGCTGGATTGCAGAGATTTTTCCTGCTGTGACCTCTATTAATGTGCTGATGTGCTGAATAGCTAAAACGACAGGTGTCAAATCCAATCACACCGTGTGGAACGTTACCGTCAGCAAACTGCACCGACATTTTATTCCCATTTCTCCAATATTTGAGAGATTGTGGGAGAAAATAACCCCGAACCTTTTGCACAGCTTTGTATTACTCATGTCAGTGTGAATCCTACAGCTGCTCATGAAATGTTTCGCTTCTTGGACGCTGCCCAACTCTTGTCCGTCTCTTCTTTTAACAAGAGATTCTCACTGGATGCAAACAGGCACAGCGACTAGAAGCATGTGATCAAACGATCCTGTTCTCGTTAACACCTGGCTTTTAATAACGTCATGAGGTACTTATGAAAGAACTTGTACTTTAAATGTCCTATGAAAAGACTGTTAATAACATATTGCAATCCATAATGGTCGACCTTCAGGTAAATACCTACGACCCCGAAAATGAATATTAAGGAATTAAATCCCCCTCTGACATAGTTTCAACCATTTCTTCTCTAAACCAACGAGAGTTTGCTGCATTGCTGCTGTGTTCTGTAGTAGATTTTGAGTGTAGATTTCTCTGGCCCGCGATTGATCGGATTGAAGCTCAGCTTGAAGCTCAGCTTCAAACTGATTTTTGAATGAGCAGTCAGGTTGCGTCTGTACTCACTCATCTCCTCGACGACTTCAGGGTCACATTCTCTGTACTTGTCCAACTCTGCCTGCAGCTGAGTTCGCTTCTCTCTCAGAGCTTTCACCTCCTCCAGCAGGGAGCTTCTGTCTTTCTACACACACAAACACACATCTGTTTATCCCATCTACTAGATTAAACACCGAACCTTTATTAAAGACATGAAGTTGAAAACAGATCACGTATTTCTGTGCAGCAGGACGAGCAGAGGAAAATGTTCTTACTGTGTCTTCACGTCCTACTTTAGCTTTTTCAAGCGCTTTTTGTAGAGACGTTTTCCGCTGCTTCGCTTCAGAGTTCTGCAAGAAGAGTCTCACATTAGGCAGATCCAACACCAAAGCAGGCTGATGTCTGACACTTAAACAGATGAACATCCATCACAGCCCTCAGCGAGTGTCATCTTAAGTCTACTCCAAAGTTTGTACGACATATCGGTGCATTCCTAGTTCAA
>CAAKHC010005719.1:18145-30245 GCA_901007825.1 Macroramphosus scolopax | reverse complement strand
CCCCTTCACTCATGACGTCATAGGAGGCCAGTGACGCTCGCACAGCCAGTACCCTGTCCCTGGCGAGGGTACGGCCGAGCCCCATCACCAACGGGACCAACAAGCACTCCTCAGCCACTGGCTCCTCTTCCTCCTCCACCTCCTCCTCGCATAGCAAGACTCAGCGCAGTGCCTCCACCTACCACAGGCAGCGACGGCACAGCGACTTCTGTGAGTGTTTTCTCTTACTTCCTGATTCTGCAGGTCGATGGAGCCACTTTATTTTGGAACCTTTGATTTGTCATCCGTCTGCCATTTAACCAACTGGAATTGTCTTTTCCATGCAGAAACGTGTTTGATCCTCCAGAGTTGATTTCTGAAGACACGCCTTCATGTGTTTATGATCAGATTCAAACCAATAGGAAGACAGATAGTTATAAGCATTGTTAGCTAGGTGATATAAACGTATTGGCAGTAAGTTATTGTTAGTAAGACTCGTGACCAGGCTGGTCGACTCGCTCTATGCATCAGTTCTTGCAGAATATTCCTTATATGAGTCTGTGTGTGTGTGTGCTCTGCTGTCCTCCACAACAAAGGCGGGCCCTCCATGCCCGTCATGCACCCCAAGAGGAGCCCGACCAGCACGGGCGACAGGGAGCTGCGGGAGGGGCGGATGCCTTCTCGTAAGGCCAGTTGCAGCGTGATGGGAAGCCACAGCCTCCCCCCCTCTAGTCCGATGGTCAGCAGTGCCAACAACCCCAACAAGTCGGAGATCCCAGACCGCCGTAAGGACATGACCGCCACCACGGTAAGTGACAGAGTCCTTCTCAAGCTGGGAAAAGAAGATGCCACCCGAAGCACCAGATGAACAAGCCAAGGACTTTATAACCTCCTCCTGCTTTGAATGAAATATTGTCTGTTTGTATGATCATTGGTCATCACGGACACTTTACACCAACTTAATATCCATGTCGGCCTTCTATCATAAACACAACCTGCAGTATTTACAGTGCGACTTTCCTTTGTCTTCTTCCAAAGGTGGAGTTCCATCGAACACCACATCATATCATTGAGGAATCTATTATTATTCCACTGAATATCCGAGCGACTCTGTCTAATCTGTGTTTGTGACCTCACTGCTCGCTCTGCAGAATAACATCCCCGGAAGCGCTATGACACGCCGGAACACGTACGTGTGCACGGACCGCTCGGGCGCCGACCGGCATTCTCTCCTGCAGAACGGCAAAGACAACAGGTACCAGTTGGTGGGCGGGTTTTATATCTTCATATCTGTTTGTGCAGGTCGTTCACACTCACTGTAGCATCTGATGTAGAGTAAGAAGTAGCAGTTGTCCCCCTCTGTTGTTCGCTTGTTAGAGGGACGTGTGAAAACCTGAAATAGAACTTCTCAGTGCAGCTCTGGTTCTGTTTCTACATCTACTAACACGAGGAAGAAACACGTCTGATCCTGAATTCCTTCCTCCTGCTTGCAGCTCTCTGGGCCACCGCATCCCCGCAGCATCTCCCTCCACGCTCAGTATCTCCGGGGCTGGAGCTGCCTCCTCCTCTTCCTCTTCGGACCGATGCCGCCTGACCCGAGGCTCTACGATTCGCAGCACTTTTCACGGGGGACAGCTGAGGGACCGTGGCCCCCCGGTTTACTCTGCCCCGCCCACATCGCCCACCCTGTCCCACCATGACGCCAGCCCGCTGCCCCACGCCCGCACCAGGGCGACCTCCAACCTCCTCACCAAGCTGACCTCCAAATTCACTCGCAGGTAGCTTGCGTGGTGATAGAAAACAATCATAGACTGACAGATAGTCCCGCTGAATGACCCCCCCCCCCGTGTTTCCTCTACTTTCATCACAGTAACTAATAATGTAATAAATGGATAGCAAAGTTTTGTATATATGTTGATTTGTCAACAGTGTCACATTAGGTTAGTGATTATTATTTAAAATACTTTGAAAGAAATCATTTCAGTTTTTGAGAAATAAGCTTCTTGTCTTTCTCACCAAAGGTTTGTTCAATATGAGGCTGCAACTGGCAGCCGGTTGGCTGAGCTCTGCTCACGTCAGCCGACCAGCTCAACACTTTAGTTTTATTTACCATAAAACCGTACAGATCCGTCCACGGAGGCGCCGGCAGGTGTAGCCTCGATCACAGGCGTCTCCTGACTGCTGCTCCATCACACATGAGGGTGGTGTCGCTCGTCTCATCCGACCCTCCTGTTTCTCTAAACGTCTCACTATTTCCTTTAACTGCAGGTGTCTTAAGTTTATCTAATAATAAGACAGCTCAGATGTAAAGGTTGTTAGAACTGTAGCTGATTTTTACACCACATGTCAAATAATACTAATAACAGTTTATTTTTTTAACCTCAATCGATCCAGACGGGAATTTATTTTCTTTTATACAAGATCTTAATGTGATATTAGCGATCCTTCCCAACTAGAGCTGTTACCATGTTTCTTGTGCCTACTTGCTCCTACATGGTCACTAACACTGATGTTTGGATTCCTTGTTTCCTTTTGGTATTTTTAAATCTTTGCAGTGAGTGAAAGCTGCTCAGCAGAACATCAACTCCAGTGTTAGATTTGTCCTCAGCAGACAGAGGACGGGGGTCAATCCTGTTTCTAAATCATGCAGCTTCGTGCTGAAGGTTCTTCCTTTCAGCCTGAGCGCAACCTGGTTTTGGATCCATGCGTATCAAAACATTTTATTCCCATGGGCCTCCTGGCGAGGCCTGGTGGCCTTGGATTATCCCCTGCCCCCCTCTCCCTCCCGGTCCTCATAATCACACATGTCTAATCTTATCAAACCTCAGCTTTATCCTTGCCAATCAGCTCCCGCGCTGTGCTCTTTTCCACCACTATGATTCAGTTATATTCTCTCTTACCCCGACCCCCTGCTCTTACCCTGTATTCCCTCTTTTTCTCCATCTTTATCTCGCTCTGCTTTACACCTGTCATGGCATCAGGGTCAACCTTGACCCGTCGAAGCGCCAGGGCTCAAACAAATCAGTCTCGGGTTGCACTCTCCCACAAGGATCAAAAACAGTTAGTAAGTTCCCTTGTCTCTCGCTTCTTTCTTGTCTGCCTGTGCTGCCGCTCGTCTGTCTGGTCACACAGGAACTCCTTCAGTCCATGAATGCCTCCTCGACGTCTTCATCATCTCTATCTGTGAACTGTTGCTTGTCTGCATGATTTAAGAAGTCATCTTCACTCTGTCGACGTCCCAGCACTTGGTTTCAAGCATGGTTGCAATCAAGGACTCTTTTTGTGCCGTTATTGTTCTCTTTTTTTTTTGTCTTAAACATCCATTACTTGTTTCTCGCAGGATCATTGTAATCGTCAGTAGAGACGTGCGACAATGAGTCTGTCCTCCTCTCCATCCAGTGTGTATACACACCCTCACACTCTGGATGCATTCACACACATGTCTGTGGACTGTTTGTAGAGACGAAGGTATCTTCACTGGCTGCACCTGCAGAACACGCAGGTTGAACAAGGCAGTGAGATCTTATGTTGGGATCATGTCTTCAGTTTCTGGAGCATCACAGACAGTTAGTGACAGGAAATCCAGGTTCTGTTAGGTCTTTAATCTCCGAGCGCTCATCTTTTCTCTTCGTCTATTAACTTTAACAACTTCCTGCTATATTAGTATCTCTTGTCAGCCATTATCAATGGACAGGTGACAGTAAACAATTAATAATAAGAGAAACTCTCTAAACCAAAATAAGACTGCTGAATTATTTCCTGTATACCTTCAGATTAATTTAAGATATATACACCTCAGGACCCATTTCTTAGTGAAATGAGCTGCATAAAGCTTGAGTACTAATATGAATATAAGACCTGTATTTACTTTAGTATGGGTCAATTGTCCCACTTATGTGCCAGTGTCATTGATTATATTGGACACATGGTGCTGCAGCAGCGGCTCCACAAACAGTCCACGTACATTATGTGTGTTCAATGTAACCAGAGCTTTGGAAAGTAAGGATTCATTATCAAGATGTGGTTGATGGTTTGAAACTCATTGAATGTTTGTTCCATGTGTCGTTGGGGAGAATCGATGGGAGCGTGCACTGTAGTACCGTGCACAGCCACCGAAGGACCACGTTTATATCTGCATGCTCCAAATGTGTTAGAGCGTAAAGAACAGCCCTGTGAGGTCGGTCAGGACGGCTCTGCACATCACGTGATTACTGTTGTGGATGCTTGGCTGTACTCACTGTATAATACCTGTTGCTGAATGTCACCTCAAGTCCTCGGCTGACTCACTGTACTCTACTGGATTACTTACTCTGTCCGTTTGTCCTGCAGGGTCACAAATGAATCTGAGGGAATCAGGAGATTTTCGGTCACAAGGTCAGTACCTGTTACAGCTATGCTTTAATGTTTTCTGTTGTGAGGCCGATGGCATTAACAGATTGTCCCCCATGTCTCCAGTTGCCATCTACCTGGGTATCAAAAAGCGTCCGAGCCCCGGGCCGTCGGACATGGCTGGGATCTGAGAGGTGGTGGGCGGCGGGACCCTGCGGAGGTGGTACTGGCTCTGCGGGAGGCGGCGCTCGGATGTGGCTGCCAGGTCCAATATGCCGGCCCCTTTCTGCTCTCCTGCACCCACGGCGTGGCAGGGGGCTGCGTGGCGTTTGAGGCCGAGGTGTGCCATCTCTCCACAGCCACCTCCGAGACTTCTAACGGAGTGCGCTACACGCGACTCTGGGGGGCACCACTGGCTTTTCGGGACATTGCCACCCAAATCTCCAAGGACCTTGAACTTTGAATAGAGGGTGTGCTTGCATATGAGTTTGTGTTTATGTGTGAGTGTTTATGTGTGTGTGTGCAAGAGGAGGGGGGTGGAAATATTTGACGGGAAGAAAAGAAGCAGAGAGAGGGCGAGGGGCTGGACCCGAGAGAACAGAATTCTCTTTCTAGCTCTTTCACGACGACCCCCCCCCCCCTTCCCTTCTGCACTCACACATACACAGACACAGAAACACACACACTGCTGACCTGTGAAGACACACAGACTGAGTCACCCCCCTCCTCCACCACCCAATCATCCCACCCAGCTCAGCCAACTTCTTCACTGAGCAACTGCACCAACTGGACCTGGATCAGACGGAATCTAGTTCAATATTTTTTATTGCCTCTCTAGCCATAATGGTAATATTTTGTTATTTATTGCTGATCATTGTTTTTACTTCTGCCATTTCTACCACAACTGAAAAAACACCACCTCTTGTGTACCATTTGACCAGCCAAGTCCTTTTTTTAAAAAACCCGTTCTTTGATACGTCACCTTTACATACACCGTTCTATTTTCTTCCTCACCAACGACATGATTATAAGCTGACTTGTCATCACCTGGAGACAAAAACATGCACAAACGTGGAGACGCTCAGGCAAGCAGCTGGGTTGTGTGGTATTAATTTGTGTACATACAACGGTGACGGGTGCACTGGATTAAGGTCAACGGGAGCAGGGTTGACAGGCCTCTGAAACAGCCAGTCGGAGGCTGACTGTGACACTAATGAGCCTATGACATCATTAGCTTCATCAACCGATTGGCTTGTTGCTTCGGAACCACATTTCTGAGTAACAGATGAGCAGAAACTAAAAATATGAGGATGGTTACTGATAAACTAACCCCTGATATCAGCTAAATGTCCGTGCACACACAAAGCCGAGGATCCACTGGTGCTGTAACGTCATGCTCCTCTAAATCACTACAGCTTATTTGGTGAAATACCAAAGTTATTGTATGTGTAGTTTTCATACAATTGTTTAATACTGGTTCTGCAACAACAGGATCTTCAAATGCACACAGCAGATGATAATCTCTCAGAAGAACACACACTGCTCTCTGGTTGGCTGGATTCATTGCTGTCAGTGCTGGTCAGCCTCACTTATTCAGAGCTTTTTTCTTACCTCCCTTCCCTTTACCTTTCCTTCACATGCATTGAAGACACAGCAGTCACACACATTCGAGAAAACCTTTCCAACACAAAACCCTCAGCTGCTCAAATCTTTGATCAAAGCAGGGTCGTACCGCATCGTGTGCATCTACCAACGCGGTGCATCGTGAAACGTCGCTGTTGAACGTCTCGGTTTGTTTTCAGTGCAATGCAGTTCCTCGGTTGTACTATGCGCCATGTGATCTCACCTCAGTCATCAACCACAGTCTGTCATGAGAAACACCAAACGTGGATCGGTCAAGTAGCAAAATCTGTCACTCACCTTTACACACATACAGAAAGAGACATACTCTCACATTCTTCTTCTTCTTCTTGTGGCACAGTATATAAACTCGTCTGTCCATTATTGATGACTGTGGGCTGTTGGGGATGAAGGGGAGTGTTCTGGAGAGGCACGATGAAGGCAGTGTGGACATGTGTTTTTTCTTCTTGTTAGTCCAGTTGCCTTTAAAGTGAACTACCCCCAGCGCCTTCATACAGTACATATTTAATGTAAAAAAAAATAGAGAGACAGAAAAAGCGGAGAAAGCTTTCTATTCTCCCTCCCTGTTTTTAGTGAATACCGTACTGTGATATTTACGTAGGCTACAGAGATCATGTTGTTTGGCTGCTGATTTACTGTTAATCTCTCAGTTGTGGCTTTGCTCATGGTGACCCAAGACCACCCCCACCATCCCCCTTCCCTCACCATCCCCCACCTACATGTCCTTCCCTCCCCGTCATTAACTCCCCAACTCCCTACATTTAACAGGGATGCCAACGTTCATTGTCCCCAACCTTCGTAAGTACCACCGACTCTCTTCTATCGTCACAACGAGCATCTGGCTCTCCCTGACCCTTTCGTTGCGCAGGGAAACACTCAGCCATCATCTACACTCATGTTGTAGACCCATGTAGGACAGTCCAGGTTGGTGTGTGCTTCTTAAAGCCCAGCAGGGGAGACCGGCTTCGACCTGACCTCCTCCTCGGGGCGACGAGCAGACACCAATATGGACACCAGGAGTCTCCTTGTCCTCTCTGGACGTTACTCATTGTGGTGTATATTAGCATTAGGTAATATAGACCTCAATGCACTTTGCTTTGACTTGAATCAGCTCCTTCCAGTGTACCTATATAGGTAATACCCAGAACTAGCCACTGGAGGGCGCCAATGTCTTAAATGTGAAACACTTCAATTTGTGGATATTTGCACAGGTACTTTATTTATTTTTTAGAATAATATCATTTAAAAAAACAGGATTTATATCAGTCAGTTGTTGGCTGCATATAAAATATATGAATATAGTATATATCTTAGAGCTCAAGGTTTATTTATAGCTAGAGCAAGGGAAGTCAATCTAATTTAAAGCCGTTTCTGTCAGTGACGATGGGGAACAGAACCAACCTGCAATCCTGCATGACTTCAGAGTTTTGGTTTTAGGGGAAAAAATGAAACATGACGCACATCTGGGATCGGGAGCTCTGTGAGAGGCAGAGACAGTTCGGTAGAAAGAAACTAGTGATAGATGTGTCACTTCTTCCCCTTCCACAAACACGGACAGACACCTTCGAGTGAAACACAGTGACTTCACTCCTCTTTGTATGTTAGATGACATGTTGAGTACATTGGGGTCCATCTCCTGGGTATTTAGGAATGTCATGAAATGTACCACAAGCGTAAGAAAGGAAACTGTTCAATTTTACATCCCGACCACTTGGAGATAAACTGCAGCTCGTTACTGCGTCTAGGGTTCGATTTATCTCAAACCGACACTGATCGAAAAGGAACGTTGCATTCAAGCCATAGAAATGTTGTGTCAATATCTTGATTGCGAATATTAATCAGGTTGTTTGAAAGCATTTCAGTTCAAATTATCGAAGTGGAAACGGCTAAAAAGCAAATATCTTAGTGTTAAACACCTCACTCTTAGTATGAGATGGATGAACGTTTGTTTTAAAGATGGAATCTGTGAAAAATCCTTAAAGAGAGTATTGTTGACCTGAGTGTTGAGTTCATGCTTGTTTGAAATAGTGTGCCACTGGCTTTAGATGGTGGATTGTTCAGTATTACAGCCCCGGAGGGATCAAGTATTTAACATTGTTGTTGCAAACAAGATTTGGAAAAAGTTAATATTATATGCAAAAAGACACTAAAGAACACAGTTAAACCATGTGAGTGTTCACTGCTCAACTGTTGAATTCCTCCCCTCAGAAACTAACTGTAAACTGAGCTTGAGTGATGTGGTATATAAGGTGAAAAGGGACTGAAGATGAATAAAATTCACTGATGTTGGCATTTTTCCTTTCACTTTGGCGTCTTTTTTCTTATCCGAAATGTCAAAATGTGAATATTCCTTAATAACTGTCAAGGCGGGTCGTATGTTAAGATTCATATAAAGTGAGTTCATGCATGATTTGTCATGCTGCAAAGCAAAAGACCAAAGTGATTCATTCACTTGTTTCATGGGGCACTTTTTATTGAGCAGTGTGGCAGCTTCAAATGCGTTTCTTTCTGTACGAAAAGGAGGTGATGCCACGTCTGCCAGGCGAGCCCGGCGCAGTGGAGGCTCATCCCAGGATGTTACCAACCAACGCAGGAAAACATGAACAAAAAGGCAGAGAAAAAAAAAACTGGATGGAAGTAAAAGAGGTGAGCAGAGTCAAGAGTCTCTGGATGAGCAGCTGTTTCCTCTGCACGCCCGGCAGCCGGCTCCGTTGCAGATGAAATGGTCACGAGAAAAGTTTAGATTGTCCCTCATTACTTCTGGGCGGGGATCATGCTGTCGACAGCCTCTCCCTTCTCCAGCTTCTTCTCCATCTCCACCATCAGTTTCACGCCATCAACGACCAGCTGGACCTGTTCCACCTCGGAGGAGCCCAGACGGTCAGCGTTGGAGATGTCGAACACACCACCCACGGAGGCGGTGTCCACACCACCTGGAGAGGCAGATGATGCATGCTCAATTACACTGATACGAGACCCGACAGGCTGACCTGCAGCGAATCAATCTACAGAGGCTTGTATACCTGTGCCGCGCTTCTGCAGACGCAGCCTGGTGAGGATCTCCTCGAACTTGGGGTGTGTGCTCAGCTTGGGCAGCTTGACGTGGACGCCACCACGCAGACCGGTTCCCAGGTTGGAGGGGCAGGTCAGGACGTAGCCGAGATGCTCGTTCCACATGAAGCCGTGGTTGTGCTTCTTGAAAACCTCCTCAATCTTGTGCATAAAAAGAGGGAAGGTCAGAGGTCACATCCACATCCACTCACTGCACGAGCTTGTTTTGACCTGTTATTGTTTACCTTCTGCAGGCCGACGCAGAAACGCTTGAAGACCTCCCTCATGTTGCCGCCCTTCTGCATGGAGATGACACGCAGGTGATCCTCCTCGTTCACCCAGACCAGGAAGGTCTTGTTGTCATTGTGGCTATACAGAAGTGGATGAGATCAACATGAATACACAGGCGACACATGTGATTGGTATCATCGACTCAAACACTTTCTTGACTTGTTTTCCTTCACACGTCTACTCAGCCACATTAAAGATCTTTATTTTCTAGTCAGATGTTCCTTTGGTAGGAATGAGAATACCGAAACTTTACTTGTAATAAAGTATGTCTGTAATGTGTTATTGCTTCCTCGGCTTGAGCAAAGGGTCTGACGAGGTCCTCCAGCCCTGCAGGACCAGCTGTCAGACTCACCAGATGCCCCTGCCGTCGGGCCAGTCACGGGCCATTCCAGCGCAGGTCAGCAGGGGAGAGACGGGCTTGTCGAACAGGAAGTGATCATTGATCAGCTGCTCCTGCTCGGCATCGGTCATGGACTTCAGGGGGTAGTACTTTCCCTTGAACTCTCCATCCAGGCTGGTCAGAGCTGGTGACAGATATTTACATTTAGGAGATTGCAGATGTATCAGCAGGAAATAAGATCATATAATCATTATCATAGACAAGTAGTTAATACCGTTGCTGGACAGCAGCCTGTTATCTAAACCCCAGCTTACTGCTAGACCTTGCCTCATCCATTACAACTATTAATATCTTACCCTCAACAGACAGCTTCTCAATGGCTCTGCGCTCTCCACGGCTGTTGTGGGGGGGCAGGGTGAATCCCTTGATGCTGCGGCCAGTACGGACACGGCTGGACAGAACGTAGTTGGGGTCCAGGTCGTCACCGCCCTAATAATGATGATACTAATACGTGATTGTGACCAGCCAGTGTGTTTGGTTAAACATCTGCAAGTCTGAAGAACAGAAATGTCTTGTCGCTGTTCGCACCTTCAGGTTCTCGAAGTTCATGTCGGTCTTGTGCTTGTCGGTGGGCTTGTATCCACCATGACGGTCGGAGATGATGGGGTCCAGCAGATCCTTGAAGACCTCATAGGACTCCTCATCACCAGCAACGCAGCCAACAGTCATGATGAAGGGGTGACCTGAAGATTGACAGCAAGTACATCAAATGTTCAATTGGCTTTGTTATGTAGACTTGAATGATTTTGTGATTTATGGAAAGGATTTTCTGTCCAAACGAATGTGTCTCACCAGGGTTGTCAACACCGGTCTGGATGACATCATCCAGGGTGTAGCCGCTGGGTGTCTGCTTGTCCCTCAGCTTGCCGTAGATTTCTTTGGTCAGGACCTTGGCCATATGGTTGTTGTGCTTGGACAAGTCGGGGAACTCCTCGTCAACTTTGTAGTTGAGCTTGAAGTTGTTGTGGGTATTTCCGAAAGGCATGATTGCTTTTCTTACACTGCGAAGAGACACAAACAGGATGAGAACACCTCAGGTGAGACTCAGAATGATCCGAAACCAACGCAGCCTAATCTGACCCCGGCTGTGAAGGTAATCTGAGGATTCAGAAGAATACTCAGCATTTTTTGAGATATATGATGTTCTGCAAGACAGCTGCAAAGAATCTAAAGTGTCGTTGGCAGAGGAATCCTGGTAACAAGTCGCACTCAATTTCCATCAGATCAGATGTCCAGTTGAAATAGAGTCGGGGGAGGAGCCGGTGTCGAGTGGGTATTTTTAACATCAGCACGTCTGCCTGTATACATTCTTTAAAATGTCCTCAGCATATGTATGAAGCCTTTGAATTCTGTCACAACCCCTGTCAACCTATAGATACACATGTAAGAGTCTTTGGCGGTCATGCTTTACACACATAATCCCTTTGTATCACACTTGCAGCACCGCTGACCCGACAGGATCCAAATACTTCATTATCTGTAGACATTGTAACTTGCTTCATCTTACCTTGATCACAGGGAGAATAAAACACAGGAACATGCAATGACACACATATGACATCACATGAAATCCTATCTGCAGTACAGCAGCAGAACCTTTTAGGGGTAAGTCATCTTGGTTTATGAAATTATATTTTTTTATGCAGTTAACACTTAGAAACAACAACTTTCTTTTAGTTCAGGCTAAAAAAAATCTACGACGATGTTATGAAATGTAAATTTTGAAGCACCTGTCGACATAACTCAAAACGGAGATCCCAAACGTTTAACAATGTAACAGAAATGCAGAGTTTCATCAGGATTACAGACGTATTTTACTCTGCTAAACCCTGGAAGATCTGTTTTTCCCAAAATGCATCAAATAGATTTGAGCGTCTCAGAAGCGTCTGTGTTTGTCCTTTAATCAGATCAAGGACTCTGAGTCCAAAAGTCCTCGCTGCCGCCCCAAAGAGTAAAACAATCTAAATGTTTGGATGTTTCTCAGAATCCACAAACATCCCAAACGTTTCTCCTGCGTCTTTAACCACCATACTAATAATCACTGAGCTATTTCATTACCTGCACACCAGACAAGTAAAGATCCTGTTCACCACAGCCAAAAGAGGGGTCACCCAACTCTGGAGGTCCTCGCCACCAGTTTATATACTGGGCCGACACTCAGCCATTGGCCCGGCCATTTCAGGGCCTGCTGCGCCCCCATTGGTCAGAGCCAACGCACCGATTGTCCGGACAGTTTATGAAAGGAACACATTTACATTTCACTCATCCAAGACGGGCACTGCAGCTGTACCCTCACCCCCCCCCCCCCCCCCCCCCCCCCCCCCCCCCCCCCCACCCCCCCCCCCCCCCCCCCCCCCCCCCAAAAACCCCCGGGGGGGGGGGGGGGGGGGGGGGGGGGGGGGGGGGGGG
>CAAKHC010005719.1:0-10935 GCA_901007825.1 Macroramphosus scolopax | reverse complement strand
CTGTCATAAATACCGTATCGTTCAGGGTGATTACATTTGAGGTTGTTTACATTTTCCTGAGTGTTGTACAGATCTGAAATAGAGGAAAAATAATACTTGACCGTTGGTTCCATGTCACAAGTTGTTGATATTACATTGTTTATATGCAGCTATGCTGCTCATGATTATCACTAAACTCAGATGCATAAAAGAATCATTGAGAATTCATTAATAAAAATGCTTTGACAACACTTGCACCTGCTGATAATGTATGTTTTCTGCTTCCTCCTTTGTAGGAAAGCTGCAAAAGAGACAGTTAACAACAGAAGTAAGTATGCACCACCACAGTTTGCAGTAAGTAAGTTCTACTGTTGATATTGAGATCAGTCATTAGTTTGGGATACATGTGCTGTTATGCATCTCCTATGGCTTCTTTGTAGGAACTTAATAACATGTTGGTGGCCGCCTCTAAAGCTCGGGCTGGTAATGATCTGTTCAGAAACTTAGGAGACAATGGTGAGTTATTATTCTGTCATACATAGGAGATTCATGCAGAGAACATTCATAATATCCTTCATCCAGAGCTGCTCAGATCCAGTTGTGACACTTCACACTTGGCGTCAGAATGTGTGTGAACACAATTTGTATTGTCAGTTTTATCTGTTCGACTTGAACAGGAGAAATTAATATTCTCATGTATGCAGGTTTTTCATTTGTAGTTTCACTCAATATATTTCTGTTATCTTCTTTCCAAAGCATGATCTGATTACTTTTATAATTGCAAATCAATGATTATAATTGTAAATACTATGTGTCCTGCAGGTCTGATATCTTACACAGAGTATCTGTTCCTGCTGACTATCCTGACCAGTAAGTAGATTTCCAATCAAAAGGACTCACCAGACTCTCTGGTGACTTTTCATCAGCAAGAGTTTTGCTTGTTGCATCATTTGTTCTGTTTGCTTACCTGCGCACTTAAGTGGAGCCGCACATTTTTTCGTTAACCTGATTTGTTAGATTATATCCCTGATGAGTATTTTCCAGATTGTGTTGATATTTTACCCAACTCACTAATGTAGATGCGTGTTCAGATAACTGACGACTCTTGCTGTTGCAGAGCCGCGGACAGGATTCCATATAGCTTTCAAAATGCTTGATGTTGATGGGAATGAGCATGTTGACAAAAAGGAGTTCATGACGGTAAGATATCTGAAGACCTTTTGCACTATTGATTATTGAAGTACTGTACCGATAAAATGATTGACATGTATGTGTGCATTTAAATTAAAAAATGTTACCACTTTTAATGCTGCCTCAAGCACTGATGCTGCCACAGTTGTAAGTATGAAGCCATGGTACCACGGGGAAGGTGAGGGAGAGCTGCACTGTTAGCTGCTCTAGTATGTTTTTCATCTGTCATGCCATTGTATCTTTGCACCCCGGACTTGTAATAAATTACACCGTTTATTACAAGTCATTTGACATTTTGGCCTGACAGATGAGACTTGTGCTTGGTTGATCCGGCCTTGGCCAGTAGCCTGCATGCTGGCATGTTATGCACCTTGTATCGTATCTTCATGTTGTTACTTAAACCTTAAGCATTCAGTTAAAAGAGGAAGTGCATGAAGTCTGATTGGCTCCAGTTTCTGTTGTGTATGTCTGAGATAGAATGTGTGATTATAGGTGAAGTACTGTAATATCCACCGTCTTCTACAGTTCTTATGATACCTTGGATAGGAGGGGCTGTATGTTAACACTTTGACATGAAAACCCCAATCTGTCTTGAGCCAGATGCCAACATCAATTTGATATTTTCTTCTTTTTTTACTACTGAAGCTTAAGAAAATCATTGGAAGAAGTAAAATACGAGCTCCAAAGGACGCCAACGAGGTGGGTATTCACAGCCTTTAAATGTCAGGGAGTTAATCTCAGCATAGTTTTATTGTTCTTCTATATCACTCCTACAGTGTGATGGCCTGGATGTTTTAAAAGACGATATTCTTTCGTGTTGGATGTTTGCAGAGACCAGCTGAGGAAGGGGAAAGTGTGGACACGACACTGCAGGCCTACTTCTTTGGGAAAAAAGGACAAAACAAGCTGCAGTATCAGGAGTTCCGAATGTAATTAAACACACACTGATAGCGATCAGTACCCCGATACGATACACTAAACTTAATATATAAAAGATTTAAATACATTCCAGGAGTCAAACAATTATCTGTTTAAACTGTTTAAACTAAATTCATTCAAGACTGTGATCCTTTCCATTTACTAAAGAACCAGCTGTCCATGCTTCATTAGAATGGAGCAACGGAAGGACTTGTCAAAATAATGACTATATACATTTATCAATATTTAGTTTAAATGTGCAGTTACCAACTGAAGACACTGCTGTTCTTGACCAGCTTTTCATTTCTTTTGTTCTATATTAGTTCCTCCCAAACCTATCCAGGGCTTTAGATTATTGAAGCAGTCAGCAGTGTGTGTCTGTGTCCTCAGGTTCATGGAGGACCTGCAGGCTGAGGTCCAGGAGATGGAGTTCATGCAGTTCTCCAGAGGTATGGACACCATGCGGCGTGAAGACTTTGCTGAATGGCTGCTCCACTACACTAACGAGGAGGACAACGAAGTCTACTGGGAAAACATGAGGAAGAGGATCCCTGCTGGCCAGGTACACAAAGATTCAAATCTTCAACCTAATGTCTCCTTCACCTCTGCTGTTGTTGAATGAACATGTAGAATAAGTAAACTGGTGTCTCTTGTAGAGCATCACATTCGAGGAGTTCAAAGCCTTCTGCCTCTTCACCAATAATCTAGAGGACTTTTCCATTTCAATGAAAATGGTGACGGGAGCCAACCGTCCTGTGGGAATGGGTAAGTCGTCTGTGTCAGTTAGAATGCATGAGCATGAAAACGTGGATACTTTTCTCAACAGGATGATGAGACTTTATTTCCTTCATCTGAATACAGCCCAGTTCAAGAGAGCTGTGAGGATTGCCACAGGCCACCATCTGTCCGAGAACGTGCTGGACACTGTGTTTAAACTCTTTGATATGGATGGAGACTCCTGCCTGAGTCATAAGGAATTCATCGGGGTGATGAACGACAGAGTTATGAGGGGTCTGAAGGTGAGTTCATCTGTTCTTTTTACATTGTTAAGATGAGGGGATTGATACTTGTGGGTCTGTTTATTATGAGGCTGCAGCCCAGTAGCACAGCATGAAGACTGGAACATCTTTGGCTTAAAGGCCAAACACATCCACTGCCATCATTTCTAAATATCCCTAATTAACAGGTTTAATTTGTAACTATCTGCAAAAACGCAATTGAATGTATTTCCCAAAAAGTATTCCCCTTAGCTCGTTATCTAATCAGAGGAATATTTTACATGATCTCTGTCCTTAACCACCATGTTACCTTTGACCCAGTTGACATGTTCTGGATTGCTGTCAAGGATGCATTTTGAATTTTTGTATGAATCCTGTTGTCTGATAAATACTATCCTGCTCTCAGGTGCAGTCTCAGAACGGCCTCTCTGGCTACTGGAAATGTGTGAAAAGAGAGACCATGAAAGCAGCAAAGGAGGCCCTGGGAGCCAACGGCTGCCCCATCTGAATCCTGATCCGTCACCACTGGCCGCCTTCGTGTGTTATAATCAGATGTGTCGTGAACAATCATAAATGTAACCATAAGTAAAGAAACAAAGGATCGACTCCACTTATGTACAAATGTTTACAGAGTCACTAATCTTTTTTTGGTATTTGCTTATTTTTTCTTACAATTATCTCCAGTTGGACTTTGCCTTTCAAGAAATGCATTTGTACTCTGACTTTGTGACTTATGCACTTTTGCACACTTGTTATGAGTGCTGTGGTTTACTGTGGTTTTAAGCAATAGATTGTTTCCAAAGGTTTATACAATCTGATGTGGGGTTTACATGCTTCGTTTAAAGTTTCAACAATGTGCTGCAAAAAGAATAAACTGGTGGTAACTAATAACTAGTTGTCATTTATTGTAGAATTGACCTGTTAAGATCACATGAGTATGTGGGTTAACCATTGAAGATTGTGGTGCTAATTATCTTACAATACATATAATTCAAACGTAAATAGACAAAACAAGCTTACCTCTGTGATAGATGAAGAAATTAGTGACTGATGGCAAGGTTAGCAGTGAATACAGCATACAAAGCTACAATAAAATAAAAATTACATTGAGCATGAAGCCATCTTTGGTCTTCTTATCACTATAAACAAAACGTAGAAATTTGTATTGTATCAAAAATAGAAATTACATAGCCATATTGAAAGTAAATTCACATTTTTGACATACAATATAAGGAGAATACCAAGTAGACGTATTGTGAGATTACATTTTTCCAATCCTTGGCTTTTAAAGGAACCAATGGTTTTTGCCACATTTTGAACATTCATTTTTTGGAAGGATTGCAACATTCTGTCTAACATATATCAATGTGATCCATCTGTATAAGCCAGTATGCAACATATAACATACACAAATGAAAGAAAATAGATTGTCATTCTTAAAACTAAGGTGTGCTTTCAATCCTGGGCTTTGACAACGAGGCCTGATGAGGCCCCTGCTGAGCTGGACAGAGGAGAGGGGTCAGGTCGGGACTCAACATTCACTCATGGTGTAACAGCCCGCCCCTCACAGGCGAGCCGAGCCCTGAAAAAATGAACATGTCCCTCATCTCTGAAGTGAGTCTTTTGTTAATGGTCTCTGTCCTCCTGGAGTTCAGTCCTCAGAGGCATACATGACGAGCTGCAGCCCAGGTGGACCTCTGCTTGACATAAAAGGGAAGTGCTTTTTCAAAGTGTTTCATCCACTGTGGAAAAAGAAGGAAAATACATGTAAGTACAAAAGTGTACAACTGTGTGCTACCTCATCTCTAACTGACCAGGGATGCATGTTGCACAGTGTTTCCTCCGTTCACAAAAACAGTTGTCACATTTCATTGCAGATAAAATATTAATACTGGAGGACAAAGAAAGTGAAGGGATATTAGAGTGGTACCTCTACCCTCCAGTACAGTACAGTACAGTACAGTACAGTACAGTACAGTACAGTACAGTACAGTACAGTACAGTACAGTACAGTACAGTACAGTACAGTACAGTAAGAAACAGTTATGATTTCCCTTGACTAGCATGGAAAACAAAACTACTCACCGCCTCTCTGGTTTCCTGTATGATTTATTTTGACAACTTTCCTAAAACCTTGTTTAATTCATATGTATTCATATTCATATGTACACAGAAGCAGTCGATGTAATGAGGCATAATGCCGATTCATTCGTTTCTTAGATGCTTCCAATGGCGATGGGGACGAAATTTAATGTGAGGCTTCTGCAGTAACACAGCTGTTGATTTTGTCACTTACAGTAAAGAACCAGTGATGGAGACCTGTTGATTGCCGGCATGCAAAGGAGGAACACTTACAGTTTGGAGAACTGCTTAGTACAAACACCTTGACTATTTTCAGAATTCAAAACTGTTAGTTCTTTCATGAGGATGCTGATAATGAGGGTTAGACCTGACTACCTGTTCTAAATTAGTCTGTGTATTACAGTGTACTGTAAACCACAGGTGAGGTGTTTATTCATGTCCCACAATGGATAGAAAGAAGATTAAATATGTATTTACACTAATAACTGAATCCATTACATGTCAATATGTCCCTGAATTACTCTGTTTGCAGACACCAAGAGGCACATTGAACCTGCAGTCTGTCGAGATCAGTGACCTTATTATTAATGATTATTATTTTGATGTCTCATCTTTCTGCCTGTAAAGAAAGACTGTGCTCTGACTTGGATTGTCAGATCTAAAAATGTTTGGTCAGGCTAGTTACAAAGAGTGTGGTGTACAAGAAGTGTTCTAATTGTCATACCATTCATGAGAAGATGGAGATGTCAAGGGTCATTTTCCTTCTTGACTGTTACGTCTCTGTCTCCGTCTCCGGCCAGGATGGTTGAGATCTCCCCCTGCATGAAGGCCCAAGGCACAGTGGATCCTGCCAGGGGACAGCGCTCTCCACTGGGGCAGTACACCTCCCCTCCCTGACCTTGGCTGCGAATGAATCCTCGGGTGCAGGGGAAGCAGAATTTGTGGTGTGGGACAGAGGGACACTGGACAAAATGAGTGTCTTCCAAGCGCTCTCGGCAGAGGGTGCAGCAGAGCAGGGTGCCCTGACCGCTACTTGTAGACTCTCCAGCACTAGTGTTGCTGCTCGTCCCCACCGCACCAAGACCCTGCCCCATGGCTGCCTGCGAGACTGAGGTGGAGGCAGTGGAGGGGCTGCTGCTGGTTGGGCGCCCGACTGTGGAGGAGTGGGCTGAGGACATGCTAGGACTATCTCTGGCCATCTGGCTGGAGCTCAGGCTGTCTGCCACTCCCATTAGTGCTGAGATGGGCGAGGGCTGGCTATGTAAACGAGGCGGGCCCTCCTGAGGGGCAGCCATGCCAGGAAGAGGTTCCATGCCTGAGTAAGCCCCTCTCGACCACAGCTCTCTCGATCCATGGTCAGGTCTTCCATCGCTCTCGCCATTCTCAGAGCCCGGAGAGGCCTTGCGGCGCCGTGTTGTACTCTTTGCTGGTACAGGACGTACAGCAGCTGCCATAGGCAACCCTGCATCTGGCTGTGGCAGAACCTCAGGGATTGGAGGCTCTCTAAACATACGTACACCATCATTCAACAGTTCCAATAGCCCACGCCAGTCTCCCGTGCCTGGTCGCTTCTCATATTCCACATAGCGTAGCCCAGAGTTCACTGCTTTACCTGCATCTTTGGCTGAGTCACGAAACATCTGCCTGACCAGGTCTGGGACTCCAGAGAAGATCATTCCAGATCCGGCGGGATACTCCACAAACACCTTCAGCTCAAACTCAGGAGTTGTGTTGGCATCAAAGGCCAGAACGCGTCCCATCAGATTATGGTCTTTCCTGAAGCGCACAGTAAAGGGGACGCAGCTGCTGAGAGCCACAAGCACATCCCTGACAGCTTTGGGACGGCTGGGCCAGCCTTCCACCTTGCTACGAGCCACCTCATTTAGTTCAGCCATAATTTCATTGTTTCTCCACATTGCAGGATCTATACCCACCAGAGCAGATGTGCTAGCCCCCACACCCAGAGACACAGCCTGCCTTCTACCTCCATCACTCATTATGGCGCCAGCTGAAACCGCGATGGGAGTTGCCCCAGCCCTGGAGCCTGATAATGGGGCTAAAAGCCCATGAGGAGATGCCACTAAACCCTGAGCTATCAAGGCGTGGGATATAGCCCCATGGAGACTCGGAACTGCCCCGGCCATCACCCGGCGAGTGTTCGGGCTCTGTCGACTGCCTTCTGACAATGCAACATCTTCAACTCTGTGCAGACCATTGGGGAGCCGAGAAGACACCCCGTACTCCCCCCTCCCCCTGTCTATACGCTCTCCATGCTGCCGCCCTGCTTCTATGGGCCCAGCCGAGCTGGGTTTGCCCTGCTGTGGACCGGGAGACCTGCCGTCTAAAACTCCGTGCGTGCTCTTCAGCTGCCTGGCAGTTTCAATGAGGAGCTCTATTCGGTCTGCTCCGTCGTAGTTGACACATCCTCGGCAGACGGCTTCGCTGAACTCCCACAGCATGGCCCATGGCATCTTGGGCAGATCGCAGAGGTAGCACCATTGCCGTCTAGAGGAAGACTGCGAGGCGGAGGACATGTTGTTTACAGGCCCTCGACCAAACTTTCTTGGGGAGGCCTACACGTTACGGTCTACCTTTACAACGATTCTTCAATCCTCAGACACAACTCGCCACATGCCGCAGATTATACGATGGAAATCAAACAAAAACTAAGCTCAAATGTCAACTGTTGACGACAGCGTTTAAAAGTTAGCGATGTCTTCTTTTTGGTTTGTTTCGTGTCGATCTGTGTGGAAGGAAGTAAAATGTTATAAGACACCGGAAACACCTTCACGACTGAAGCTCAATGCACTGTGGGAGTTGTAGGCTTCTGGTACGTTAAGGTATTATTAACACTGTAGGAACTAAGCTAGCCGTGAACGTCATGGAATAAGAAAACGGCTCTGCTAGCGATGTGAGGTTGTTTTCAGGGCGGATATGTGACAGATATCCAACCCCAAAGTCGGCTAATGGATCGGCCTGGAGAATATTTGTGGATGTCCAAATAAAACTTTCAAAATCAGAGGGGAAAAGACTTTCAACAGGCAGTGAAACAATTGGAAGACACCTGCCTGAAATACAAAATTAAAATAGGAACAATAAGATATAGAGGAAGAAATGGAAAAGAACACGTGATTATAAACAGATTAAGAATTGGGCACATTGACTGGAATCATACTCTTTATATAATTCAACTACTCATTGTTGTTAGAGTAAAGAAATAAGAGACAGTTGAGCGTGTCCTGATTTCTAACAGGACATATGAAGAGGAGTTACAGAGGTCAGACCGACTGGAGGCCACCAGGGTTAAACATGTTCAATGTGGGGAAACTGTGGAAGATATGAGAAGATTTTAGTCTTCTGGGGGCTAATAGACTATTTACAAGTCTTCAAGAGGGTCGGGTGTCAGTGGACTATTCCATCCAGAAGGTGGCGGTAATGCAACTTACAGAATGCCAAATGCCGTTAAACAGCAACGAAGAAGAAGAAGATTTTGCCACCTTGACTTCCATCCGCAGGGAAAGTTAATTCTGTCTCTGATGGGAGGCTGTATCCAGGAACATGGACTTAACATCACAACTAATAGCCACCTTTGGGTCTTTTCCATTTATATTTATTCCAATGGTTATGTTAGATACAACACTAAGTAATTTAGTCAGTGGAGCCTGGCATGATTGTTGCAACAACTTTACAGTAATGTTAATGTAGAACTGACCAACATAGTTGTTCCCAATAGACACTCTGCTGCCCCACATGTACCCAGATCATAAAAGTTGGAAATCCATCATCTCGGGCGGTTCATCGTGTGTATATATGATCTCATAAACGTTTGACATTTTCGAATTCCTGAATCTACCAAGTTCTATAATATGGCTGTGCCATGAAAGATGTAAATCATTCCAGAATTGTTCTTTTTGTTAATTGCTGTATGAATTTTTCTGAACATGACATGGCATCAACTTGTAAACAAGTGGAGTGAAAGGCTGATCCATTTATATTGATTCTAATGGTCAGATATTAGAATGACGGAATTTGTGATAGAAGTTGTATCAGTCAGTTGTTCTGTAGAAGTTGTACCAGTTCCAGAGAAGGTAAATTCTGAGTTATCAAAATGATGTCTGTCACTCCATCCATCCGTCTCACAGAAACAAGCTGCTGCTTTTCAGCTCAGGTGGTTTCTTCTTTCTGCGTGGAGTTTGTCTGCTCTTCCAAAATCATGCCGGTAACCTAGACTGATCACACTGACTGCAATAAAGATCAATGAAATTACATTCATCATTGTTGCCTGTTTCTACATCTGTTACAACTTGACATCAGAAGTCTCAAATATTTACCTTGTTTGACTTCTGTGAGCTGAAAATGACCCGTCATTAACACCAGAACAAATGTAAAGTGAGTTTAAAGACTGCATGTTTTACTGCATCTGATATCATTCATTGAGCCGGATAATAGTCTAGAGCTCTTCCAGTGGTCAACGTTTAGATCTAAATCAGAGGCGCAGTGACTTGCAGTGTGTTTAACACTGATGGTAACTCATATCAAACACACACAAATTTGATTGTGCTTTAAATGTTCCACTTATCTACTGAAACTCATCCAATCTCAGACTGAACATTAAAACGTTAAGCTGAGGTTAATTATCTTATTTCACAACTCTAAATGGAATCAAAATCAAATGTTCACCTTTGACCCACAGAACAGCGACAAACAATCTGAATGTTAGTTGTGTGAACAATAATTAGTAGCAGTATTTTCATAACCACCAGAGGGCAATGGTTCGGTCCCCTGATGCTGCAGGTCACAGAACACAAGGACAGAAGTGGGAGGACAACCTATTGGTCTGATAGTCTGATGACACAAACAAGCCAATAGTGTTAGTTCTCACAGCTATTTTTATGGAATGGTGGCTGTGATGGCTGCTCAGATTCCATGTATCCAACCAACCCAGAGGTGGGAGTTGAAGACCCCATGGACAGGGTAATGTTCCCAGTTCAACCCAGTTGTATTCCTCGTGTGCTTCATTAGGGCCCGAGCACAGCGCTGCTGTGGAGGACCTATTGAATCTGGACGGATTCTTTTTCATAGCCCCCTAGTTGAATCGCCTTTTTCAGGGTCTAAACGTGCTCAAAAAGTCATGGAAATTTGCAGATGTGTTCGGCCTGGTGAAAATTTACGTATTTTATGGGTGTGGTACATGAGTGTTCAAAATTGCCTCGATAGCGCCACCTAGAAAATTTGAAAAGAAGAGCCCCAAACGCCTGTTGGACGTAGAGACACGAAACTTGGTCCGCATATGTATCATGACAAGACGCACAAAAAAGTCAGTTGGCACGATGACCTGAACGTAACAGGAAGTCCGCCATTTTGGTTCAAAGTTTGGATTTCTCACTGTTTTTTAGGATTTGCAGGGGTCGTATTTGAACGACCTCCTCCTAGAGATTTCATCGAAACATCTTCAAACTTGGTCCACGTACAGAGGAGGGTTGGGCGACGTTACATTGCGAAGGATTTGAGTTTTCGTCACACGGCCTGGATGTTACGGCGCCATACATTCTGATGATTCGCCATGAAAAATCAACCAGCTATAAATCGGCTCCACATGGTCGGACCGTCATCAAACCTCACATGTTTGATAAGAGTCCCGACCTGAACACACTTGATGAGAAATATTGATCATCAGTCATAGCGCCACCTAGTGGTGACTTGTTGGGGAAATGACTTGTTTTGAACTTTGATGTACTGAACGGGGTGGGATGACCAGATTGATGTT
>CAAKHC010005716.1:9239-22151 GCA_901007825.1 Macroramphosus scolopax | reverse complement strand
GGACGTTCACTCCATTTTTCTGCACATGAGATTTGCCTAACAATAAGTGGCTCTGCCCAAGGTCAGATAAGAGAAGCACAGCCCAGGAAGCCACAGCCACTGTTTCTTTCATCCCCTTTTTTTCTCCTCTCTCTCCTCACAGCTTTCGAATTATCTCTGCAGCACATAATAATAATTACTGAGGACGGCAACACAGAGATAAGAATGCAGGAGCTGAAATGGTGAGAGAGAGAGAGAGAGAGAGAGAGAGAGAGAGAGAGAGAGAGAGAGAGAGAGAGAGAGAGAGAGAAGGGGACAGGTTAGAAAAACTATAGATGCACACGGAAGCCTATATTAGAGAGAAACCATGAGGCATGACAGAATATGGATGGAAGGTAGAAGTTGGATGGTGGTGAAGAGAGGAACAATAAAAGGAAGGAGCAGCAGAGGAGAACACTGCTGTTTTATATTTTCTTATTATTGACAAAATCACTTTGTGAGCTGCGTCGCCGGTTCAAACTCGTCCACAAATACATGTTTGGACTTTAAAGGCTTAAAAAAAATGACTGGAATTTTTTAATAAACATAACTCAAACAGGAGGGAAAGGGCCGATCTTTGGGGGACTATTTCCAGCTGCGGATGAATACGCACTCACACACTGTCTTCTATCTTAATGTGTGTTTGTTCCTCGTTCACACCTGAAGGAAAAACCAGGGGCAAGACTTTCAGCATTGTACCACATCTATTGGAGGTTGAACTCCAAGGTCGTCCTATCCGACATTTGTCTCCCTAACAGCTAAAAGAAAATGTATAAAGTGTCTCTGAAATTGTGTAATCCTCAGTGACATCACAGGGTGATGCTGCAGATCAAACAGTCAACTGCCACGGACATTTCATTTTCACTGTGATGCCTAATCTGCAGAAACAAATGCAATAACTGTTTCTTATTGTAAGATAAAAGAAGCACCTTCCATATGAGAACAGGTTGGACTGACGAGTGCAGGCGCTCCCAACCAGTCCTGGAACAAAGGAGGAGGAAGAGTTGGACATGAGGCAGGAGACCGTTCACTCTAAATACCAAGTCATTATCAGGCCTGAACAAACAGTTGTATTGGAAGACTCTGACTAATAATGTCCTGTTGACATTTTGTGTCGTCCTTTATGATGATGTGACATTTCTGAGTACTGGACTCGTAAAAATAAAATAAGAAGAGTAGTTTTCTTTCCTCGCTCCTCTCGTATCCAGAAGACAAATATCTTCATTAATTTTTGTCAAACTTCAGCTCAGTGTCGTCAAAACCCAGCGAGAGGAAAGAAGCGCGCAGACGTTAAACAAAGGAAATTGCTTTCTTTCTTTTTTAATGCTGGCATGTGGTTCAGCAGCATTTCTGCACCTGTGACAAGACTCCACTCACCGTCACATCAGACCTGCTCTCCGCAGGGGTCAAATTGCCATTTTGCTACTGGATGATATGTCTTCTGAACTGATTATATTTCCACAATCACTGGAAGAAAAAAATTGAAGAGAGGACAATTTCTCTTTATGAGCTGATACACCTGCGCACACGCTGAGCGAGCTGCTGACGCCGTGGCCACGTCGAGTCAATCAGAACGTCCACGGTAGGATGTTCAGGAGAAATGATCGGGAAGTATCCAGGACAAAGGGGTTGATAAGAAGCCAACCCGGAGCTAGTCCTGCCGGCTGGTCTCCTTCTAACACTTCGTACCTTGGAAGGCGACCGTGAGCGAAGGAGCCGTGGCTCCTCACCCGGCAGCCGGGATGGGACGATACATGAGCCATCGTCCAGCAGCGGCCCCGGTTCAGTCCATCTGTCTTCTCATTCACTCAGTCACGACACAAAGCTGGTGACCACAGGAGAGTGAAACTCTAAATCCAGAGTTTCACCGTCCGGCGGATGTGAGGAAGTTGATGTTTCAATGTTTCTTACGATGGAGTCGGACGCCTCAACATCCCGCTGATACGTCGCCCCCTGTTGGTGTGGAGTGTGAACTACAGAGCACCTTCCCCTTAAAGTAACCATCATGTCCTCCAACCTCCTTGAAGTCAGTTGACACTTCACAGAGCGAAGACTCACTATGCAGCAGAAGACCGCTGTTCGATTCCGATTCGCTGTCACGAATAAAGATCGACCTTTTCTCAGCAGGTATTATTTAAACACGTTAGTTATGTTATCAGAGAAGGTTCTTGTTTTATGTGCAGTGGGTGAAGATGTCTGTAGGACTCCTGGTTATTAATTTACAGTTGTTAACGTAACCCTGACAACAAAGCCACGGTAACAGTGTGTTGTTTCCTACCCCGGCTGTAGCTTAGTGCTGCTGCGGGTCGAGTTAGAAACTGTAGGAATCACTGTCGTATTTGGTCATCGAGGTATGAGGACGTGTTGACAGGACACACTGTGCCTCAGACCCAGAGGTAGGTACACTTTACACAAAGCCTCAGAACTACACACACCCACACGGACACACACTCATTGTGTTCCTCTGCAGCACGCCGGCCGCCCTGCCCCACCTAACCCTTGACCTCCATATCTCAGGGAGCAGGGTAAGCCTCCTAGTCCCCGAGCTGCTGCTCCCAAACCCCTCCACACACTCACCGCCGCCACCTCCACCCACCCATGTCTCACCCCTCTGTACTCCACCCCCAACCCCCAGAGGACCTGCTATCAGCTGGGCTGAGCCCTTCTGCACCAGCCTGATATCCACACCGGATTGGAGGGAGGGGCAGCGGCTGGGAGGAAGTACAGAGAGCTGTGATTTACAGTGCAGCCGGAGAGAGAGAGTCAGAATCCTTCTGTATTTCTGTTTGTGGTTCCTGGTTGTCTCTGTCTTTGTGTGCAGCACCCTCATGTGTATGTGTGTCCCTGCTCTCTCTCTGCATGTAGTGATGATTATCACCAATGTATTATTACTTCAAACGATGGCAGATTAGCCCCCACCCTCCGCTCAATCCCCCCTCTTTCATCCCATCTCTCCATCCAGCTGCCGCCCCGGCGTCACCCCTCAGAGTGTCGGGTGTAGTAATGCCATTCTGGCCTCCTCTTATCTCCCAACTCAGGCCCTGTCACCCGGGTGACCCATGAACTAACCATCAAGAGGGGAAGAGGAGGAGGAAGAGGAGGAGGAGGGGTTCAGGGAGGTTGAATGGGCGACTAGAGAGCTGACGGGGAAGGAGGGAGGGGATGCTGAAAACTAGACCAGGAAGGCAGAGTGGGTGGTTTGAAGGGCTTCACGGGGGGAAATCTACCTGCGTAGTTAAATTTATCTTCGTCTAATCTGTCCACGATTGTGTGATTACATCTGCGAGAGCTTCGGAGCAATCAATTCACAAACAGCACTCAAATGTTGTGAGGTGCTTAAGATGCTCAATTCATCCAGAGATCCATTTTTATAATTGTCTCAAAGTCGTGAAAAATCGTTTTGAGTTCGCCAAATTTGTCGTTAAGAAATACTAATTGTGTCGGTGGAGCCGTGAGAGCGCCGCCACTCAGGTGTGCCACATCTGGGAGTCTGATCTCGGGCCAGGGAATGAAAACATTCTTTTAACCAGCGATTAAAGAGAATACGTGTCCACAACGTGTCCACAACGTCGCCACAACCGCTTCAGAAGAGATTTAAGACAAAGCAGCAAATCAAATTCTTCTGAATTTGACGGCATCTGTACGAACATGTGATTTGCATACTCATCCGACTCCGTGTGAGATTCAGGCCGACCTTATCTCTGTGTTTCTAGCTCGAGACCTGCCAATGGCTGACTGTTAACCCTCAGAAATGCATCATTTGGCCGCATTGATTAAAAGATGAGTGAACTTATTATGCATTAAAGCGTCATGTCAAAGCCCTGGCATGGCGAGATAGCGGCCTTATCTCACACTCTACCTGATAAGACACAACACGGGAGAGAGACGGGGCAGCGGCGCTGGAGGGGAAGAGGGCGGTGATGGAGAGGTAGACGAAGAAGCGGAGCGGGAGGAGAGATGGGAGGACGGGGTAAGAGGTGGTGGCAGCTGTGCAGTACGAAGGGAGGGAGAGGAAAGGAAGCACATTTAGAGCGAAGAGAAGGGAAAAAGAAATTGAAAGGGATGGAAGAAGAAAAGGGAGACAGTACTGGGGCATCCAATGTTCCCTCCGTCGTGGCAGCAGCTCCTCTTCATCCACACATTTGCATTTTCTCCATTTCCTTCTCCACTGTCCACTGGTCTGCCTCAGTTTCTCCTTTTTTATTCCATCTCCTCTCTCCCTCGTTCTCTCTCTCTCTCTCTCTCTCTCTCTCTCTCTCCCTCGCTCCTGCTCTCTCCCTTCAGTAGGTCTTTGAAGGGAGGTCATGAGGGAGACAATGCAAACACAGGCCCTCTGAATAGAGAATGGGAAAAGGACAGCTGTTGGAGATGACAGCGATGGCTGTTAAAACGCAATCTGTCTCTCTTCCCACCGGCCTGTTGCCGCACACACACACACACACACACACACACACACAACACACACACACACACACACACACACACACACACACACACACACACACACACACACACACACACACACACACAAGCATATGTAAATGTAGTCGCTCTGCATTATGTGCAGTGGCTGGGGCGTGAACAATGAGAACACGGTGAGACACATCAATGCGAGTATGAAATAGCTATAACACTGATGTTGTACGCATGACATCGTCACACACATGATATCCTTCACCGCAGGACACCGCGGCGCTGTGAAAATACATGATTACAGGTGGAGTCCTGCACTGGAACCTCATCATCATCATCATTATTAGAATAATCAAAATGTATTTCAGGTATGAACATTGGAAATAGAAGGAGAGTGTTGCAGCTGATGGAGGGTGGACACACATGGAGGGTGTCCAGCTGCAGCCGGCTGCCTCCTTCAGTCTGTAACGACGCATCAGGTTTTAAAACATCCAGGACTTCTAGTTTAGTCTAGTTGACGTCTTAAAAACAACAAGGCAGTCAAATAATGACAGTTACCAAGTGTCTCTGTAGCTGTGTTAGTAGAAGTGAGGCTGCAAGTTAACGGAGTTGCTAATAAAAGATAAAAACTACTTTCAATGTTCTGAGCTCCAGTGAAGGTTTGCTGAGGACTCAAACTGTCACTTCTGTTCCACACGATGTAGAAGATGTGTTCTGAGTTGCCATTGATGTCGTGTGTTAGAGTTCTACGTGTTAGTAGACGTTGACGAGCGTATTTACTTGAAGAAATCTCATATTTAGGTAAACTGCTGTTGCACAAATACACATAAAGTTAATATTCAGTCACATCTCCGTGACAATAACACGCCCCCAGTGCACTTACAATTTAATATTTTTATATATACCATATATATACACACGTCCATCTGCTGACGTGGAGGGGGCGGGGCTTACGAACAATACTACAACCAGTTCAAATTTCAGTTTCCTAAATTTTCAGTGGTGAATCTGTAGATGCAGAAAACTAAAAGCGCTGCCTCATACTGACATGTGTCGAGGTAGTTGTCCCAAACAACGATGATTTAGCCGGTTTGTGCATGGAAGGAGTCATATTTAATTAGAAATCTTACCTAGAGAGAGACAGTCTATTAATTAAGCTGTAATCAGCACAAGCAGCTGACTGATGTGATTTGGGGTGTCAGACAAAGCACAAACAGGGAGGGGATGTTTGCTCTATCGCCGGCCCCCACGTCCCCCTGATGGAGGAGGAATCTCAGGTAACAACAGTCCTCTGTCATCCTTCCTGACGGGTGTGTGTGTTCGGATGTGTGAGCGGTATCTCAGACCCCATACTCCACTGACAGCAGGAGATAAACACAGGCCTGTACTGACCATATGATTTATCAACATGAATTTCACCCCTATCTCCGTCTCTCTCCGTCACCCTCCTTCACTCTCCCTCTCCGGCGCCGGAGTCTCAGACGGAGCTCACACCAGTCATTAACTGTCAGAATGCACCAATGAGAAATAAAGAGAACGTCTGAGTACACGGCGCTGAAAGAGCAGCAGACACAAAAGGAGGGAAAGAAACAAAGGCGGGAAGACAAAGAGGGAGAATGTCAGAGGAAACTTATTTTAGCAGGAGGAGCCTGGAAGCCGACATAAAGCAGCGGAGAAGTGCAGCGACGGATCTGCTGTAAACAACCAGCCGGAGGAGGACGGATGCTGCTTTATAACTGCTGCGCTCTGCGCTGAAAGAAATATTCAGAGCTACAGAGAAGAGCCTTGACACACACACACACACACACACACACACACACACACACACACACACACACACACACACACACACCTCACAATTAGACATCTCCCTCTGCCTGGCTTGTGCGAGGGGGCTCTGGTGTTGAAGGGTGTTCACACCTTGTCTCCCTGCCTCCTTCCTTCCTTTATTTCTTTCATGCTCCCCCCTTTCGGCTCAGCCCCCCACTTGGAGCCAGATTTGGGCAAAAGGTGCCAGACACTCAGAACTCGGCCAGGGACTCACGCTGCTGGAGATGGAGGTGGAGAGGAGGGAAGAAATAATGATGTAAGGAGGACTGGAGGTGTGTGTTGGCGGGTTGGACGTCCATGTGTCTGGCTCACACAAGTGTTAGCCTGTTTACGTTCTGTTTTCCCCGTGTTGATTGTCCCCCTTCTAACCTTGCGTCGCTTGATGAGTTTGACTTTGCAGGAAGTGCTAACTAGGACCCAGATGCTCCTGTGTGGAGAGCATTACCCCGCCGCCGCCGGGACCAACCAATCAGAGGAACCTGAACAATAGTGTCAAAACATTTAACGATAACAAGAACGACCCACAGAAACCCTCCGATCTCTCCGCCCTCCTTCTCACCGACGGGCTATTTTCATTTCGGCAATTACAATGATATTATGTTCAGATTGGATGTTTCCTGCAGCAGTGATGGACCTTCACCACCAGTCAATGTCCTGCATGACAGATCCTACTTCAGAAGTATGAAGGTACCAGTACTGGTTTGGTACACAGTAGTTAGTTTAATGGACTTTATATACCGTCAGCTAGTCTGAACTAGTTTATTTACAGCTGTCCGGTGGGGCGTCCTGTTCCTACGTCTGGAGACCGTCCACACCCCCACTGGAACCACAGCTGGAGTGCCGATGCAGATGTTCACATGTTGTGTGTGTTTGTTGTCATGATGCAGAACAAAGATGCTGAATCAAGGCTGATTAGATGTTTTACGACCTTTCAGACGTGTAATAATTTATTCCCAGTTGTCACTGAAATTGACAATTCATCACTGGCGGAAAAAAAAAGTCCAGTTGCTCTATTTTAGTCTTTAACTACGTGAGCTTATCCGTTTGTGCAGACGCTGTATTGATCAGGAGTGTTTTTAACGGACTGCTGTGAGGTCCATTAACCTGTGTTGATGACAAAGCATTAAGAGACTAATGTGTCCCCGGGGGACTGGAGGGCCAAAGAAGGACGAGAAGGTCAGTCCAGCAGACAACACTGCTCTTCTTCTGTGGCTCTCGGTGCCTTATGATATATGACTGAATGAGAACCAACACACTTCTATTACAGCCCAAAGGATAGAAACAGATAGAGGGGGTGCACACGGCGTCGCAGTCGGTGGAAGTGACCACGGTCGCACCCGCTGAGGCGTCACGGTTCAATGCTGCAGAAACATAAAGAACACAACTGAGATTGGAAAACACTGTTGGAGGATTCCCTGTAATAATAATAATCATGTGTTCACGTCCAAACGGTCCCATTCAGATCACCTGAGGAAGGACGACGACCTCACAATGAACAAAACTACAAACATCAGTCACCATCATTGATTTATCATACAAGTGTGATCTAATCCAGAATGTAACTTCGTCTATTCATTCATAAAGTACGGAAGATTAACATTCTCCTTTTATTCCTGCATGTACATTGTTTGCCAGGATGGACTATCATAAACACTATTAGGTCAATTATCAACTATCCAGTATTTGTTACAGAAATGATACAAATCTTCTTCATGACAAACATCCATGCAACAGAAAATAAAAGTCCATGGCAAAATGTGCGACAGCATAATTAACCAAAATTAATGACGAGGAATTTGGATTTGGTTTGATGCAGAAATGGTTTAAGTTAATTAAGATGACTTTAGTCAGCTGAAACTGTTAATCTCCTCCAACTGGTCTGTTTCCTTCCCCAGCCGGTAACTTTACATCTTCAATGACTCTCCAGGGTCGTCGTGTCCGTACACACTCGGTGAGTTCAACTACAGCCGGTCCAGTTCAGGACAGAAGTGAGTCTGCAAACTGTGATAGTTTGTTTTTCTTCACATCCAAATAGGAAACCAGGTGTATTCTTCCTGCTCGCTCGCCGGCTGTCTGAGCGAGCAGGAATGAAAGCGAGGTACATGTGAGGGGAGCTGGGTGGGGATCTACATGGAGGCTGACCGTGCAAGATAAAAAGGGTGTGGAGTCATTTATTGTTTATTTCTTTGTTGTTCTGGCGGAAATCCAATCTGTGCCTGTGGCGGCCATCAGACGAACACCACAATGTACCTGTCCACCTGTCATCCACCCACTCGGCTGCTCTCATGCTGCGGCGGGAAGCCGCCTCGTCTCTGCAACTGCCGATATCTTGGCATTCAATCAAAACATCTGTGTGATCGAAAATGTTCTTTAAACTCTTTTTTTGTGGTATATTTAAAACAAACAGTGGCGATTCCTCTGAGGGGCTTAATTCTTTCATTTTGGCCTTTTTCCCTCCAAGCCGGCTCCTTTTCCAGCCTCCCCTATTTGCCCATCAGATTTCCTCCCTCCATAATTACTACTTATTAATTTTAAATGAGAGCCCTAACACGTTGCATGGCTTTAATACAGCCTGTTAATATGAGAGGTAATTTATGGGGTGCGGGTGGGACGGCGGGATGATGGAATGAGTGTCGTCCATCACAGAAATCATTAGAGACTGGAAGCTGTCTTTCACACTCGCTCTATCAAGGAGAGAGACGCTCACTGACTCCTCAACACCAGATGATGGCACCGAGTGAGAGCAGGTAACCCTGGAACACATATCAGCATATGAGAGGGAAAATATAAGAAATGTAAAGCAATAATCCATTTTAAGCAGGACACCTAAGCAGACCTCCTTCCCTCCCCAACATCCTCCCCTCTCCTCTCCACTCCGGTCTTTGTGTTCTGTGCCCCATTTCAGAGGCTTTTCAGGGGCTGAAGTGGCGCTCGGCCATGCTGAAGTGTCTTCACTGCTGCGCCTGAGTCTTCAATTCACACACTGTATGTGTATGTGTGGTGGAGGAGGGGGGGTTGTGTGGGTGTGTGTATGTGCCCGAGCCTGCAATTCACCAATTTCACCGCTAATTAGCCCACAAAGGCTACCGGCAGGGAGGAGCAGAGGAGGAGGAGGAGGGAGAAGAGGGTGGAAAGGGGTGGCATACGCGGGAGGTCCAGGCCTGAGGGGCTGGGGGGGGTGTGGGGGTGATGCTGGCACAGCTGAGACACATGGCACGGGACCAGACAGACGTCTTTTGTGTGTGTTTGTGTGTAGTGGGGAGCGTATGTCTTTCTGTGTATCTGTAGCGGTGTGTCGGAGCATGTATCCCACGGCCACCCTCTCCCGCTCTGGCGATGGCTGGATTGGTTGCAGCTGTAGTTCAGCAAGTCTTAACTCCTGAGGCCGGTCCCAGCATGCCCAGTAGCCCCACTCTCTACTGCCACAGACTGCTGGTCCTGTGCCACCACTACCCCTCCTCATGTTAGTGTGTGTGTGTGTGTGTGACAAAGAGATTCGCATCCCTTTTGCCAATTGTTTTACTTCGTATTAGAAGAGGCCTTCCAGGGAGGCCTGGCGCTCGGCCCATTTCAGATATGGAGTTTATCCAATGTTGTGGTTTGTTTGTTATTAATTCACATGTTTGTTTCAGGATGTTCTGGGTATTTAAAATATAATGCACATGTACAGTGCATCTAGTACATGTGCATGTGTACTTTCACATGCATGTATTTTCTCACTTAAAGATATATATATATAGATACATGTCAACACTTGCTGGTATAAGTGGACAGCATGCATGAGCTCTAATACTAACAAGGCAGAGATCATCTTCAAATACGTTCTTATAAATAGAAGATATAGAGTACTCAACCCTCAGGAAGCAGCGTCAGGTACCTGTGAATATCCCCTCTCAGATGAGGCGACACCACATGTCAGCTCTCCTCTTTGAAATATGAACCCTGGTCCTGACTTCAGGAAGTGCTCAACATATTCCAACACCAACTACTAGCTCGCCTAAATCACAAGATGGGGAACAGAGGCGCTGGGTCGAGATCCTGCTCAGGTAAATCACCAGACGATCATGGACAATCATCAGACAACTCCCAAACAGAAGTCCGTAAACGTCCCCATGACGACTGTAACTTCACTCAGAGCAGCTGTCAATCATGACATCACTTCCCCCGTGAGTTGAACAAACAGTGTGATCAGAACTACCTGCAATGACAGAAAACCTCTTTTTATTCCTCTGACTTGTTTTTTTTTTTCTTTACTTTCAGGTTTTAAATTGAACCGTGCACCTGCTAACTTGGAGGAATTTATGAGCTGTACTGCAACCAGCCACCAGGGGGCGATCCAGATCTTTGGCTTGACTGTTGGGGAGCTGACATGGCGTCTCTCAGTATTATATGTCAATGGTTCATAGCAATGAGCTGAGAAATGTGTGGCCATCGAGTGTCTGGCACGTCTCAGGTCTGCATGTCTCTGTGTCCGACCTTTAAAATAACAGAAGGTGATTTGACTTGTTTTTCGGCAGCCAGTTGAAAGTGTTGGTTCAGGGTTTCCAAAACTTGTATTACATGACTTTGCATTCAGCCTGAGGCTCCTGGCCCCCGGGAGAGTTCCCCCTCGGCACATTATAAAGCAGTCTGCACCGGCTCCTCTCCCTCTGTTCCACTGCTTATCCAGTAAATCATCTAAACATACGACGGCTCATCCAATTACATTTCACCCTCGGAGCACACGGAGGAAAATTGCAGGGCTGACAGACTCTGACCCTTACTTAAATACAGCCCGGAGTGTTGGGCTGAATCCTCAGCTATTAACAAACAATCATTTATTTAGTGCCAATGACTCAAAGGCGGATTCTTACATCCAGAGATTTATATTGCATCAATAACGTTAAAACAACAACGTGGCTTAAGTAAATGAAATTAAAATTTGACACCATTTCTACCGCAAGTGGACCCGAGTGGCTTCGACAGTGTTGGTGTAAAACATTCTGCCCTTGTTACATGTGAGTGTATTTGGTCCAAAGCTTATTATATATATTAGAGGTCTGTGAGGAGGCAACACATTACCAGGACCTGCAAGACGTGTCTCCTCCAGGTGAGGCTGGTTTCTGTGTTCCTGAGAACTACATGAGGTATCTTGTACTGCATGTTCTGGCAGCAGGTTGCAGCTCTGAGCTGCTCATCGTTCCTCCACCTCGAGGCGCCTCAGGTCTGCAGGACACTGCTGTCCATCGCAGCTCGGACCTGAACTGTGGATTCACTTGCCACTAATCATTAGACCTCCTCATTTGTCCTCTGAACACTAAGAGATGTGCAAACACTCTGAGCTTGTCTTAATCTATTTCAGACATCAGAGGAATCTTCGATCATCAGTGACAGCATGATTGAATTAATCTTAGATTTATACACTGTATATAGATCGATATATAGATAGATATATACATATACTAGCATACATTTACAAATGCTGCTACAGTGTTATGTATTATAGACAAATCATATATGTATTTATATATTATATATATAATACACTGTGGTTATATATTGAAGGCAGAATTACCCTCCACTGAAACAGTCTCATTAAATGATAATAAAAACAGTGAACAGAATTCAGTAAGTCAACACACAGAGCTGCTTGACTAGAAATAAAGTAAATTCCCTGATTGATTATATTCTCCAGATGCCCATTCAGCAGGCCGAGGTAAGAAAAGGGACTCGGGTCTGTGTGTGAGTGATGGCTTCCCGCCCTGCCTCTTCTCCCGGCTCGCTACTGATGGATTAAAGTTCTGGACAGGTTTCAGCCTTATTGATCTCACCTGCCATTGCTGCTCACATCAGCCTCTGTGTGTGTGTGTGTGTGTGTGTGTGTGTGTGTGTGTGTGTGTGTGTGTGTGTGTGTGTGTGTGTGTGTGTGTGTGTGTCAACTCAAACATGATTATTGAGTAGCCAACTCAGAACCGTTGTGACGATGAAACTCCACAAGTTAGATATAAAAAAAGGACGTAATTACTCCGAGGTTTATCGTAGTGGTGGTGGTGGTGGTGGTGGAGGTGGTGGTGGTGGTGGTGCTGAGTGGGCGGAAGCTATTTACTAATTGAATGAGTCAACCTACTTCTGAAGGTAAAACATTTGGTTTGCTGGTGTTCTGTTCGAACCTCGGCGTGTTCGATCAGCAGCATGATTATCTATTATTATCTATTTGGAATGAGAAGCCGACCTCTTATCAACATGTTTCTACACCAACAGAGGAGAACAACAGAGATGTTTCCCATCCTCATCCTCAGTCTGCTTCCCGATGTGGCCCAACACCCCGAGGGGCGAGCTCCAGTATCTGGACTCATCTTCCTCCGATCGCCTTCCTCAACGGCAGTTTGATAAGTAACTGATAAATAACACAGTCTGTCACAATGATAACAAGGTCAATCCAATAGGCTGACCAGTGTTTTCCCTGAAGCAGTCACACGTGATGCTCACACTGACCTCTGCGCTAATGAACAAAACACAGAGAGAGAAAGCAAATGAATATGAATGAAAGGCAAATCTATCAGAAACACGCCTCCTTTAAATAACCCCCCCCCCCCCCCCCCCCCCCCCCCCCCCCCCCCCCCCCCCCCCCCCCCCCCCCCCCCCCCCCCCCCTTTTTTTTTTTTTCCCCCC
>CAAKHC010005715.1:0-14719 GCA_901007825.1 Macroramphosus scolopax | reverse complement strand
GGTGTGTGTGGTGCCGGTGATTGACTGTTCTTACGCGAGTGTTCTTTGTTATACGGAGATATTCCAGTAAAGACGGATATAAACCCTCTCTGCCTCCACGTTATGAGACCGTTACAATATGATGCAGCTGTTAAATTAAAGGCATCAATCTGGCAGTAGATCGCTGCCGGTACGTGGCTGGGAGCCACCGGTTAAGGTAGAAAGTTTAAAAGTTTGTGTGTCTGAAACACTATGTGATACAGTCCAGTTTACACAGCATAGTACATGTTCTGTAGCTACTATTGCTGAATGGGAACAGTTGGAAACGTTGTTTGAGTGTGTAATAAAGAGACAGAGACAGTGTATATTCTAGTGGTGTCACTGTATTCAACAGGTGGGCTGGACGTAACACACACACACACACACACACACACACACAATGCTGCTGGGTCATACCATCACTGGAGGGGTGTTGCCTACAACACTCCCTATAACAAACGTTAATGACGGTAATTAAACATTAAAAAAACGCGGCTTATAGTTCGGTGCGGCTTATATATGTACAAATCATTCAATTTAGCTTCTGCGGCTTCTAATCAGGTGCAGCTTATAGTGCGAAAAGTACGGTAATATTTAGCTGAGGTTCTCTTACCTTACATCAGAAGATTCCACTGAAAAAAGCAGGTTTATTTCCATAATTCTTGTATATCCTGTTAACCTGGATGTTTAACTAGTGTAAGCAAAGGCAGCAGCTGAAAATGAGAGTTGGGCCTTTTGTAAAATGATTGTAGTGGCTGAATTCCAGACCAAATTGTTTGCAGTAGAGGATAATAGCTGGGAGTTTTTAGCTGTGTTAATACGTCTTTATTAGATAGTGATAGTGAAGAGATGACCTGTGTAGTGATAATGGCTTCTTCAGCATCTTAATATTAAGTTAATTTATTATTAATTATTTATGCATAAGAGATAGATCAACATCAGAGAGAAATAAGATATTTTAGTACACAGAACAAATCTTCGATGTATTACCTGAAATTATATAGGTAAAATTAAAATCTTCAGGGAAAATAATTGTGCATTTATATACATTTTTCTTTGCCTCCTGCATCGAGGTTTCTGCTGTTTGTAGTCACGCCAGCTTCCTGGATCTTAATCTTGGATCATGATCTTAATCTATCACGTTTGCCGTCTCTTCGACCCGTCAATTTACACTATCAATCCAATCTTAATCTCAATCTTGATTTTGCTCTCAAAACTCTCCTCTCTCTTAGTGAGATGTAGGTACTACAAACAAGGGAATCGAGAGGGACAAAGATAGGAAGTCCATATAATACCGGGCAAGGGAATATAATAGAGCTAAGACTGAAAAAAAGCTAGTCATCCATCTCTCTGCTCTATGTTTGATTGCATTTGTCCAAATGAAAAACAAAAAATTGTACTTCTCTGCTTATGAATATTTATCACTGCGCTGTTCTTCCAACTTGTTTTGGTGTCCCAGGTTATTTGTGTGTAAACTCTGTCATTACCAGTGATATGAGGTTGTATGATGGCAATTGGTGGCAGTCGGTTATTATATTTGGGTGTCTAATGATGCGCGTGAGTGTGAGAGGCAACAGATGTAAACATCTTATTTAAATTGCCAGAATAATAGTTATAGCTCCTTCAGTTACACTACCTTGGCAGAATTGTTTTTATTGTGCTTGTTATACCTTAGAGCAGGGGTCTTCAACCTTTTTAGCCCAGGGACCCCTTGGATGAGAGAAAAACAGAGCAGGGACCCCCACTTGAAATCCCTCCCCCCCTTTTTTTTTAAATATAAGCCTGACTTATAATAACTTTTAAATGTATTTTATTCAGCTAATTTCACTGTATTAACCAATTTCTGACTCGGTAGACTAAATAGATTTCGTCAAAAGTATATTATTATTGCATGTTAATGACATGTTCTTAATCATCTCAATCAAATAATAATAATTAAAAAAAATTAAACTCATATTATTTTGGTTAAAATTGCCTTTATTTTATTTTTAAGTTGGCGGACCCCCAGCAGTACCTCCGCGGACCCCCTAGGGGTCGCGGACCCCCGGTTGAAGACCACTGCCTTAGAGTGCAGCAATGAGCTCATCCTCACCTCTATTTTATAATGCTAAAGCAATAGGTAATACTTGGGATAGAAACTTAGTTATCTGGATTTAATGATGAATCTTGCATTACATATCTTAGTTGGTCCCAGTGGCACAGATTGAGATCTGTAGTATTTTACATGATGCAAGTTTGATTGCTGTCCGTGTTGTCAGATTAATGCTGTGTAATCCTATCATTAGTGTATTTCAGAGGGAGAGATTTGCTGAAGATCCCTGTGTATAGACACATGTAATTAATATCATGTTCATTTTTGGTCTTTCTTTAGATGGGGATTGATCATTACCGTCTCTGTAAACTCATTAATGAAATGCTTCATTAATTTAATATATTTCGATTTATAAGTATATTTTAATGGCTCTGACCTCCACAGGAGTTATGTTATCCATCTCAAGCTGGTAAATCTGCTCTATGGAGTATGTTACATAAGAAATATATGAAAAGTGGGGACTTTGCAAACAAGTGCTTGCAGGTAACATATCTATTACGATCTGGTGGGATAAGGGAATTTAACAGCGACACTGGTCTTCACTGATATTTGGTTCTTGGCAGTGCTTTGACAACATACTCTTTCCCATGAACATATCTGTTTGACTGCAAATCTAATTTGATAAGCAAATGCAATAATATTCAACTAAAATGTTGAGTGAGGCTCAACTTGTATGGTGTTGTATTGATGTTGAAGTCTCTGATCCATTCTCAATAAGCTCTTTCTTTCGATGGGTTTTGACTGACATCCTCAACCTAACAGATCTTTTTAGATAAAGCGAGAAAGGAGAAAAAGAAGAGCGAATTTGAGATCGGACAAATCAATCTTCATTTACCATTAATTTCAATGCTATATGCGATATCAATCTATCTAGATCTAGAGCTATCTATCTACACCAATTGTGCTTGTACTAGTGAGAGCGAACATGTCAACAGCGAAACACACTGTTTCGCTGTTGACATGTTCGCTGTTGCATTTTCGTTCAATTTAATTTCAGCTTTGTATGAAAGTCTGTTTTGCTTTCAAGTATTTTTGAAAGCCATTCTACTCCTCCCAGGAGAAATCAGAAGTAACATTAATCGAGTTTACGGCAAATTGTTACATCACTGAGTACAGTAAAAGTTCCAATAAAGTGATAATCTATCTAAAACCAAAAAATGTAAATAAATCAACTCAAAATATCTGAAAGCTAGTCCAAAATACCAAACTGAAACTGTTGATAGAGTCGACTGGTAGAAGCTCTTCTGCTAATGGCAGGGAAGTTAGTCCTGGTTAGAGCATTAGCAGGAGCAGTTCTCTTGCTAATCACGTGAGTTGCACTCTCAGAAAAAAGCTGTTTTACATTAGTTTTCTTCATTTACCTTTCCTTTATCTATTTTCTTTTTTTGCAGCCTTATTTTACCTTTTTGGGGAAGAACATCAGCAGCAGATGCTCCAGCCTGCAGCATCAGCAGTCACTCCGGTTGATTACTGTTTAGAGTAGAGCAGGAACTAACCTATCAGGCGGACTAATACAAAGTTCAGTCCCTCAAATCTCAATCTCCACTAATGTGAACAAAGTGGTCACTGTATAGTTTCAAGCTTTCCACAGCCGATGATCAATAGCCTCCCTGGTCGACTGTGGAGGTGGCGACATCATTTACCACCGAGATGAAGTTGATAAAGTAGTTTCCTTTTGGAATTGTCAGTTAGCCTTCTTGTCAATGAAGTCACAGGAGGAAATTTTATATGCATTCAAATAACGGGGCACTATACTGATGTAGCTGATGTACAACATTTTTAATGATGCAAATATACTGTACTATACAACATACATACTATACAACATAAATGTAAAGTACATTTTACTATAACAACCAATATGAAACAAAACCTCTCATATATCAATTTAAGAGTTTATGCTATGCCATTCAAAAATGTCAAATCTAATACCCTAGAAATACTTTTATTTCAAAAGTACTTAACGAGTTAAATTAGATTATTTTGTTTTAGGGGATTGTATGAGTTAAAAATGACTCTGCTCAATTTTAAAGGCTAGCCGAAAGGCTAGTAAAGAATGACTTATGCAAATTGTTCCGTAAAGCATTGCCTTAAATTCCCATTAGAAACACCATAGTTGCTTCATTGCATATTCCGGCCTCGTAAATAATTACATATTTCACGATGGCAGCTGTTGTGGCCTTTAGTTTTCTCAGCCTTGAAGTCATTTGGGTAGGAAATATGTTGGTCATACAGACTGCACAAAGGGAGCAGACCGGAAACACGACCCTTTTTACAAAGCAGAATTGGGATCGATTTCTGTACCCTTGTTGCTTAGCAACTGCTGAGCCTCGTTGAGAGATAATATTGACCTCTTGTTGGTGAACTCCAATTACATTATTTCCCAATCTGGATATTTAGAGTTTCAAGCCCCTTTTGTACAATGTATTTTTCTTTCAATTTCACAGAGAAATATCATTGTGAATTCCACACTAGCTTTTGTTCCTAATTTATTGAATCAGTAGGTTTTTATGCCCTCCCCTGCTAAATGGCCCCAGAGCAGGAACACATTTCTATCAGGATGAGAACTGTATTTCAAGCCACAGAAAAACACATGCATGCAAAATTGATTTCAAAATCCTGATCATTTTCTCCTGATCTGGTCATTCATACTCTTTGGAAGTAAAAGAAAATATTCCTTCCCTGCTGACAGTGCACACTGATAATAAAGTTGTTAATTTATTTTGTTTCTTTTAAACGTTACTTATAGTCACACAAAGCACTAAAATGCTTCATTTTTTTTTGGAAAATTTGATTTTGTTTTGGTTACATAAACAAGGAAGATTTAGTTGTACTTCTCACTTTCATTTCCATAGAGCATGTCTGTTCTATCATCGCCTCCATGTTGAGAAATCTCAAGTCCCAACAGAGAAGCCGACTCCTCAACAAGTTCACTGAGAATGACTGTGAAAAGGTCAGTACTCCCCTTTTTTGTTGTTTATTTCTATCCCTCAAGTAGTGTTTTTCTTGACTTTATCTTTATTTTTGATCACAAGCAGATTTCATCATTATTCCTGAGCCGAAACACTTATGTCTAACATCAAGACAAGATATGTAGATCGAAACTCAATATACAGTAAAATAACTTCATGCAATTTCATGTTTTAATGAATTTATTTACAGGTGCCCTTCTTTCAAAAGGATTGCATAAACATTGTTGTCTCAATGTTGGCTAATGGGGTGAAGCATGGCCAAACAATATGTTACAGGGAGGCAGATTGCATTTGGTTGGAATAGATCTTGTTTTATACTTTCATGAATGCAACAAACATTGATTTGTTTACAGTGGGTGACACAGGGCATTGGAAATTAAAATATTACAAAACAAAAAATAACGATACATACTAGAAATAAGCTTTTGAATACATCCCAATCCCTATGTATATATAAAGTCTAACTATATATGCAATTTCATAAACTGTGTTATCTTCATTTTAGGGGTAAAATAGGTTTTGCGGCTCCAGATGAATTGTATTTTGTGGGAGGGGGTCAAAATGGCTCTATTGATAGCAAAGGTTGCTGACCCCTGCTCTAGACCATCCCAGCCTCTTGTCTCCATCAATTACTAGACAATTTTACTTTATGTTAATACAATGATTACAATCTTAAGAATAAGATATTTTATTGTCTTTTATTTTAACTTAATGTTATTTTACAAAGCCAAAATATTATTCTACAAACATACTGACCGAAAATGGAAATGACTTGACTGTTGTATATTGAAGGCAATATTTTGCCATATTTACTTCCTACTTTACTTTTCTTTTTTTTTGTCTCTTCATTGGGCTCTCTGTTTTTTCTTGTTTTTCTGTTATTTTTTCGTCATTCTGCTTTATCGTGCATCTCTCGCTTTCTCTCTCCAGGTAGATCGACTGATGGAGTTGCATTTTAAGTACCTGGAGGCTGTTCAACAGGCTGACAAGAGGATAGAAGGAGAGAAACATGTAAGCATCTTCCTCCCTCCCTTCGACCCTCTTAGCCTGCTTCTGCTGTGTGTTTCAACTCTTAATGTCATTATGCATTAATACTTTTCTGAATGAACTGTTTTACGAATGAAATGTTCAACTTTTTCTGTCTTCAAATACATACTTGTTGATGATACGTACCTTTTGGTATGTTTAAAGAAAACTGAGTTCCACACATTGAAAACCATTAAGGGTTTTTTTGGCATGCTGAATATTGATTGTTTACTCGTATTTTCCACCAGAATAGTGAGGCAGCACTGAACCTTCAATAGATTGAATGAATGAGTAATTAAGTGAATGAATTATAATGCAATAATAATAAACCAGAATAAACAGCTTGTTGCTGATAATGATACCTGTATTTATATTGAATGCCTGAAGGTATTTGTAGTACTGTCTCTGGTGGTTTTCAGCAGTCTGCTGAAACATTCTCCTAGTGAGTATGTGGTGAAAACTAACCTTGAATTTTTAACTGAGCTTAACTTTAACATCAACATTAAAAATCACAGTGGAACAATTCCATCCACTGTGCTATTTAATGACAATCAAAGTTTTGAACAAACAAGTTTAAAAAAATGTCAAAGGTAGGATTGCATTTGACTTGTTGATCTTTATTCATACTTGTATGATGAAAACCACTTGAAACAGCACTGGTAAAATTCAGTGCATCCATGGTAATGCCCCTCCTAACCTCAAGGAATTACTTACACCACAAACCTCCATGCGCAACCTCCGCTCCAATAACAAAAACCTGCTCCACCCCTCCAGGACTAAGCTCCGTACAATGGGAGATTGGTTCTTCTGCTCAGCCGCTCCTCACCTGTGGAATTCCCTCCCAGACCACCTCAGGGCACCACAAAAAACTGACTCATTTAAGAAGGGCCTGAAAACCTTCTATTCAAAAAAGCCTTCCAATAAAACTGTTACACTACCTATTTTTATACTCTGTAAGCACCTTGGGATTGCTTTAGATTTAAAAGGTGCTATATAAATCCGATCTATTAGTATTATTATTATTATTAAAAATGTTTGAAGGAAAGTACAGTATATATTTTTAAAGTATATGTAATCCCGCTCTCTTTCTAGAGGCAACCTTGCTGAGAAACAAATATAGCACGAAAGATACGATTTCATTACATTTGTTTACAGGCAGGAAAAATTGACTCATTGCAATCATTTCATATATTAATCGTTTTTGACGCTAATTACATTAAAATTACAATTATAATATAGATGTACGGATTTCAACTACAATCCATGTTATATATGGTGGGTGGTGGATCGAAATGTCCCTTTTCAGTAGATAATATACAGTTCCACAGTGTCACATCCAAAGCCATGAAGAAAGGGACCAAGAAACATCAAAATCCTGCTGATAAAAATACGACTATTTCCAAACGAAGACAGCTCAAGACCAATGTGTGAGGGACCTGTTGAGCTGTGTGTGTGTGTGTGTGTGTGTGTGTGTGTGTGTGTGTGTGTGTGTGTGTGTGTGTGTGTGTGTGTGTGTGTGTGTGTGTGTGTGTGTGTGTGTGTGTGTGTGTGTGTGTGTGTGTGTGTGTGTGTGTGTGTGTGTGTGTGTGTGTGTGTGGACTTGACTGACCAATGGAGGGATACAGATAAAGGATAGCTGGCTCAGTAGAGGATAATGGATTCAACTGAGAGAAAGAGTGATAGAGAATAAAGGGAGTCAAATGGAGATACTGTAAATGTTAGACCAGGTTGTAGCGTTAATAAACAGATGGGGAAAGGGGTGAATAAAAGAAATTGAAAAAAATGGCTAAGATGAATGTTACTTTGGGAACAGGTGAACGAGGTGTGGGTGGAGACGGATAAGTTTGAGATTCCTGTCTAAAGATGACAGAAGATTCATTTCTCAGGCAGATATTGTTGGGCCTTTTCCAAGATAAGGCCAGACAGTTTGACATTTTCTCTCCCTTTTTCTCCTTTTCTCACACCTTGCCTTTTTCTGTTGCTCTCTCGCCTCATCTTCTGGGATGGCATTCTGATAATTCTGTGATAAGAAACCTTGTCTGTGTGTCACTATCGTTAAAGCCAAACAGTTGGCTTTCCCCAGTTCAGAGGCATGTAGGCGCATATTAGGCAGAAAGGGATGAGTACATATTTGTGGCATACAACAATATTTAATTATACACAATAAAAGTGAAATGTAGGGGTAACATTTTGCCAAAAAATACACGTAATACATTTTTAAATTCAATTCCTTGAAGTCTCTACTGCATACAGTATATTATGGTCTCTTGCATAGACGTCATCAGGCCTGGGTATCCGAGGATATAGCTATTACCAGACCTCTGATCTAAAAAAAAAGACTTTAAGAAATAGGATTAATAAAAAAAACATTGCCCCAGATCTATTTGTTTGTCATTCTGATGCATTAAACACTCAAAAATTAAATATAATTTATGAGTCCTCTCTGTGTCATTCAAGCAGCGGATCTACTTCTCACTAGTTTGCCAACGCATACTTTGTGTGGCCGAGAAAGAGGGAAAGAGAGCGCATTTGGCATCTGGTGGTACAGTAGCTCGCTGATTCAAAGTATGTATGGATATAATCGAGATTGAAAACTTTTTAGAAAACAGAAAAGGGAGGATGAAGGCAACGATATGCAGGTAAGGCTAGAAGAGGTTGAGGACAAGTAATGCTGGTGCTGTAGCACATAGGACCAACGTTTCTAAACTGAATAAAGTATTGGCAACATATGACTGACTGCTTCATCAACATCACAGGCTGCTGGAAATATAAGTACTTTGTTTGTGAAAGCCAGCACCGACCAGAACCCTTGGTTAGAGCACAGTCTCACATCTTATATGTTTTCTGATGAAATTAGGTTTCAATTATACTTATATAGTGCTATTCTAGAAACACAAAGACGCTTGACAGATTAAGGAACGAAAAACCAAAAAATAAATAAATAACAAACTGAGAATGAAGGATGAGGAGAAGGAACGGTCCGATATTGAAGGCAGTTGCAGTAGTCCAGACGGGAGGTGATGAAGGCGAGGATGAGGGTTTCTGCCACTGTGGAGAGGGATGGATGGATGGAGACGGGTGATGTGTTTGAGGTGAAAGAAGGCTGTTTTGATGATCTGTTTGGTGTGTTGGTCAAAGGAGAGGGTTTGATCGAAGGAGGTGGACACCGGGAAATTGTCGATATTGAGTGTGAAGTTGTGGGTGGATTTTTATAAGCTTTTTTGTCCAATGATGATGATTTCGGATTTGTCACAGCTTAGTTTGAGGAAATTGAATTGAAGCCAGGATTTTATTTCAGTGATGCTGTTTGCCAGGGTAGAGCGGGTATTGGTGGTGATTGACTTGGTGGAGATGAGGAGCTGGATATCGTCGACGAAGCGGTGGAACTGGAGACCATGACAGCGGATTAAGTGACAAAGGGGGAACAGGTACAGGATGAAGAGGAGGGGTCCGACAACTGAACCTCAGGGGACACCTTGGGGGAGGGAAGCGGTGGGGGATTTGCAGTTTTTAATGGAGATGAACTGGTGTCTGTCAGAGAGGTATGATTTGAACCAGTGTCGGTGATGTGGAAGTGGCTTTGAGTTAAGTGAGGAGGATGAAGATGTTGAGGTTACCAGTGTCAGAGGAGAGGAGCAGGTCATTTGTGTATATAACTGCAAGTTATTTTAATTTGTTTGTAAAAGGGCGTGCACTGCATTGTAGTGGTTTCTGATTTGTAATGAAGACACTAGCTTCATGCATTGAAGACAAATCTGCCTAATTCCTGCCTTGCTGAAGCACCCAGATCATCACCGATCCTCCACCAAAGTTCACAGTAGGTTTGAGACACTGAGGCTTGTAGTTCTCCCCAGGTCTCCTGCCTCATTAGACTAACAGGTGTTGGGCAAAGTTGAAGATTGGACTCATCGGAGAAGACCTTACTCTAGTCCCCTACGGTCCAATCCTTATGGTCTTTTGCAAAGCTCAGCCTGATTCTTTTTTGCTTTTCATTGATGAAGGGCTGTTTTCTAGCTTTGCATGACCGACCCTGCCCTGCCTCTCGGAGCCTGTTTGGAACCGTCTTCGTTGTGCACTTCACCCCAGCTGCCATTTGCCATTCTTTGTGTAGGTGACTTGATGTCATCCTTGTTGAGTATCAATGGAGAGTCGTTTTCGCCCTGTGACGGTCTTTGTTGTCCCCAATTTCTGCTGCTTCATTGAAATTTTTAAGGATGGAAGCAACCTGACGCTCACTGTATCCCTCTGCCAGGAAAGCCAGAATTTTTCTTTTCAACATTATTGACATGGTCGATAGTTATTTCTTGATTCCAATGACTTTTTGAGGTACTACTAGCACTGTTTCTGCAAGAGGATAGTGATGACAACAGCAATGGTATTTATACTTTTTGTCTTTAAATAAGATTTGGTTCAGGTGATCACCTAATCAGTACCTCATTAAGTAGAACGAGGTGTGCTTGTGTTGGAATTCGACAGATACTGGAATGGAATGGCTGCCATAAATGGAGAGAATGCTGATTTAAGAAAAAATTGGAGTGCTGTCTTAATTTTGTCCGGAGCTGTAGATATTATATATTATAAATATTCAGGTTTGGGGTTAATTCATATTGTGGATTGACCGAGAGCACTGCAGATGTTCAATAATAAAATTGATCCTCAAAAATACAATTTGCCAAATAATTTTGCACACAGTGGAGAGCCATCTGAAATACCAAACACAAAAGTGAAAATACTGTCTCAGAAACGAGTATAGTGATTACAATTACCATCTTTTTCTGCAGCTTTTTCAATGGATAGTGTTTGTTAACTTGTTGTGAGTGTTCACAACTGAGCAAACCCTATCTGCACAGGAAATGTGGTAAGGTAAGCTTGTATTTTTGAATTACATCATTTTTAATTTTTTTTTCATAAAAGGAAACGAGTAAAAGAAAATATAGAAGGGTGATTTCAATCTTAAATTTAGATTTGAAAGCAAAAGCTCCTCTTGTTTCACAGGTCGACCCTAAGCTGAGACACCGGTGTGAGGTTGATTCCAATTGTATTACCGTACTTTTCGGACTATAAGCCGCTACTTTTTACCGCATTTTGCGACCCTGCTGTTTATATAACGGTGCGCTAATCTACGGATTTTTACCGCTAACGGCCGATCGGGGAAATCCCAAATCTATGGATTTTACTGGTTACAGTCCTCCGGAGGCGGAAAACAGCGCTAAAGTAAAAGTGGAACCGCGAGTGGTACGAGAGACAGAACGTCAGGAGACAGACGGTCATTACGAGAGCGCGACAGTTTGTGAGACATCGTCATGATGGAAAACAACCGTAGAAATGCATCTGATGCAGCTTGTAAATTAAAGGCATCAATCTGGCAGTAGATCGCTGCCGGTACGTGGCTGGGAGCCGCCGGTTAAATTAGAAAGTTTAAAAGTTTGTGTGTCTGAAACGCTATGTGATACAGTCCAGTTTACAGCATAGTACATGTTCTGTAGCTACTATTGCTGAATGGGAACAGTTGAAGACTTAATAACGGTAATTAAACATTAAAAAAACGCGGCTTATAGTCCGGTGCGGCTTATAGTGCGAAAAGTACGGTATCAATATCCTGCACATGATTTCCATATTAGGTAGATTAATAGGGATTGGAATGTAATAAAACAAAGGAGAATTTTTTTTTTTTTTTGGAATTGCAAAAGGCTAACCAGGTGAATCCAAGTGGAATGTAATACTTAATCTTGCAGTGTGTTTGTAGATGAGGTATATTGGACTGATTTAACAATGATTTTTGAGAATGCTGAAATACTAAAGAACTACAAGTCTTTTTTCCTCGTTAACTTAATGCTTTCACCACCTTAGAGACTTATTTAGAATGCCTGTGTTAAACTGATACACAATTGCAGTCCACTATGTTTTTCCCATCTTGCAGGTACACGCATCACAGACCAAGCTGCATTCACACATTTGTATTTTCAGATTATAGGCTGATGAACGTAATGGAAACATGGATATAACTGAGTTGTCGCCTTATCCATCCACCATCTGTGTTGTTTATCTCTTGAGTAGGTTGAGTTTGAGATTTTGTTTAATTTTGCATTTGGCTACTGTATCATCTTCCAATAATGAGACGAGTTGTCCTGGAAACAGAAATAATCTGCTTGTTTCTACAAAAAGGAGAAGAAAACAGTTTACATTCAAATATCTCTCTTTGCCATTGGAAGCAACAAGGTCAGGCATTGGTTCTTTAAAAACTCTCCACTTTATGATGAGACACAAAATGCTCTACCTTCATTGGCATAGAATTTGCATTGTTATGAATCTTAAACTAGCTACAGTTCACTTTGCACAGCATGCCCTTATTCTGATTTTGTACCTACTTGTCATTTCTTTTCTGGATGAAAGAAAGATGATGCCCTGCTGCAATTAAGCAATGTCGTAGTTAATGTGTTGTTTTGCCGCCAACCCCCCTTCAGAGAATATTGGTCTTGTATAGTCCTCAGGATAATGAGCCAAATTTCAAAGTTAAAATTGCGTTTTAATTTACACGTATTAAACCATACGGATGTAAATGTCATGCGAGGTACTCTGGAGCTCCTCGCTGAAAGCTATTTGTTTTCATTTGGAGCAGTTTGAAAAGATAACCTGTTTCTTGATTCACACGGTCATTTACTGTTCCGGATCTAGCCATCCTCTGTTAGACCAAAACAGATACAGGTTGAGCCTATACAGTTACATGTGTAATTCTTTGTGAAATATTAGAATAATAGCGAGTAAATGTTACCATCATCACTTCATTTTTATTTAATATTTTGTCATGCAAGAAATCACTATCATCTATTTTGGACCAAAGCATGAGCTGAACATGGACTGTTACCAGAATAAGATTATTAATGTCGCATCGGCACTGTTCCTACTGAGCATCTTTCAGCCTTCATCTTTAATGTAGCAAGCCACCATTTGGTCAAGTTTAATAGGACTATTAAAAAAAAAGGTTACTATGATTTAAATGAGTTCTCCCTTTCCATGCACAGAGGCAAGGCTGTGTAAGGCACATTGTTTCTGTACCTCTCCAATGGTGGAGACTAAGAATGTCGGCTGTGTGTGTATTGCAGCGTGGTGTGATTTGGCATATAGACAAAGTTGTTAAGATGCATTGCAAGTGTTTGCATTCAGATGTGGGAGTGTGTGAATGCAGCATTGGACCATCCCGTCCGTTTTTGCAGCTTAGCATTGAAATCAATCAATTTGTGAGTTGATTACTCCTGGAATATTACATGGACCTGGGGGAGGGAGGCGCTCAGAGTGCCCTTTTAGTTTATGAATGTATTTAACCTTTTTATGGGTGTGTGCAGGACATGATTCGTCGCGGGGAGATCCTGGATGACAGCATGGAGGATGAGTTCTATATTCGTCGCTTGGACGCCGGATTGTTTGTCCTTCAGTTGATCTGCTATATTATGGTGGAGATCAGCAACTCAGGGATATCACAGGTACACACAATCACATTGATTAAGGCTTGTCAGTTTGATTACTGTTAAATAATCTGATCAGATAAGATGTATAGGACAGGAGGAAGATGTCAGATTGTTTTGCATTTCATAAAATGCAACAAATTGTAAGTCACAAAATTGCTGAAATTAAGTGAAAAATATTTAACACCGATGTTATTGTCGGTATTGTCTTTGATTATGTGTACTCTTTCTGCATTGAACTTTTTTAATTTTTAACTACACAAATGTCAATGATAACAATGGTTTGAGGTGTGGACCATAAGGCAGCAGTTGGCTGACAAAGTTACAAGGGAACAGGCTGTGTATGTGCACTGTCGATTGTAAAATGTCAGAGCCATGGAGAGCCTATAAACATGATAAAACACATTTTTCCAACTGTTCCAGACCCATCATGATGTTTAGTGTGTTTAGTGTATTACACTCAGATTGGTTCTCTTTGGATCTACCTACATATGTTAACAAACATTCTCAGTGATGAAATTTAACAAATCCAGACACAGATCCTCTCTCACTGTCTACTCTTACCAATAGCAGCTAACCCTAACCATACCATGTCCAGCTTCAAAATTAATAAGAGCAGGATTGCATTCAAACTATTGGTCTGGCCCTCCACAACAGTCCTAGTTTTCATGAGGCCCCTTGGGAAAATGAATAATGTAATGAACCCCTGCACTCGATGGTACTTCGTCTCTGTTATCTTATTGACATTTTCACAAAGGGTATTCAATATGATTTAATTCTCACTTCAAAACTAAAAACCTGATCATCTATTTCTCTGAAATTAGCTGCAGCAGAGAGTCCATCAAATTCTCAATCTAAGAGGAGGCTCTGTGAAAGTAGTCCGTCACATCATGAGAGGTGAGTAACTGAATTTCTTTTAAAAGCAAATCAAACTGAATTATTGCCAATTATAGCAATACAAAAAATTGTATGGGAGATATTTCCAGTACCTGCACTGTAATAATTCCTTTGGTAATTTCACCCTATTTCTTTCTTAATTTCTTTTCAACATTTTTTCCAAACTATTACATTAGTTTTACAGCACAGTGGATTATGGATGAGGTCATCCTCTTCACAAATGTTTTGAGTGTCTCTTATTAATGGAAAAA
>CAAKHC010005711.1:0-15605 GCA_901007825.1 Macroramphosus scolopax | reverse complement strand
GCCCAGCCCACAGCCCAGTCCAGCCCAATGCCCAGCCGACACCCACGCCTCACCACACCCCCCCCCCCCCCGCGCCTCCTAAAGCGAAGCAGTGGACACACACACCCGCATTTCCAATAGTATTAGCTTTCCAGACATCCAATTTCCCCCACTGTAGCATAACAATACCATTACGTACAGTAGTTTAACATCGCAGAAAGGTCTGTTTAAATTCTACTACGAGCGGTTTGCAGGACTCTGACAGGCTTCAGATCATTGGCATGAACAGTATCGGGCGCTCTCCCACTGTTCCTGCGGTCTTAGATTGCTAATAAGAAGTCATTTATACACACACACACACACACACACACACACACATCCGTGCAGTGCGGCATTTGCAAGTCCATATTTCACTGGAAAATCTGCCGAGCGTGCAATAACGCTCCTGCAGTTTGGGCTTTCCCATTATTGGGACAGGCTGGGATCGGCAGTAAAACCTATTACCCCGGCCTCTCTAATCCCCATAATTGGCTGCACATCTTCTGCGTTTGCCAGCCACAAGCCTTCACCAGAGCATCTGTCAGAGATCCGTGGAGGCGGCCAGCTGGAGGTTTTGCCTTTAAGGTGGTCCTGCTGCTGTAAGTGCTGGCGGATGAGGATGGATGTGACTTTTGGCGCTTCTGTTGATAGCAGTGCACCATCTGCCAGGGCAGGAAAATGCTGACTCTTTTACTGGAGCTAAGCGCAGCCTGAACAGATTGCAAGGAATGACAGCGCATTTTGGTTGTTAGCAGGGACTGAAACAGTAACAATCTTTTGTTGTGTTCTTATTCTCCACTTGCTTGATTCTCCTGCTGAGATTCTTCCAGTTTACTTCATAGACAGATACAAATCATATATACCTGCAACAGAATCAATATCACACACATTCTTACCTGCTGCTATTCCAAAACATGTTGGTCATGTGTGTGCCTCGTGCCTAAGACCTCGTCTCGTCTCTTTCTAACATCCATCTTCTCCTTTTCAGAACTTCCAATGACACTTATTATGGCTACGTGATGCCAGGCTGTATTGGCGGGACCAACTTTAACGATTTAGGAGGGGAGATTTCCCTCAGGTGGTAGCATCCATCAGATTTATTGCCGTTCAGAGGCTGCGGTGTCACAGCTGCAGAATGTAGAACGTGTAGTTTAGAGCCGATTAACTTACGTGGTGATTGTAAATTTTAATTGTTTTGTTTTTCTTCCGCAACACAGACCAAGCAGTTGAGCGGCGCACCGGGAGTGATCCCGAGCCTCCCAATTAGCCACTCAGGGCCTGCTGGTAGGCATGAAATACACAGAACAAGTGACTCTTCTGGAAACACTGTGAAGCAAAGTTGACTTTTTGAAAGTCACAAATTTATTCATTGGATTTATTACTTATGAGATCCACTGACAAAGGCTGTGACTTATAAGAGACTAGAGACTCATTTCACTCTGTTATTAGATTAGATAATCACCTCTGGGTAAGATGAAGGGAGGCCAGTCTTTTCCTCTCTTCAACCCCTGTCGTGGTCAGTTTCAGTCTCAGACCTCCTAAACGTCCGTGCCCTATAAAGTTTGTCGATGCCAGAGCCCATCATAGCACCGAGTCCCCCGCTAGCCCTGAAGAGCCCATGCAGCAAGAAACATGTCTCCTTTCTCCGGCTGTGTGCCAACATTGGTGCAAAGCAGGCTATTACCTAGATCCCCTTTCCAAGCCGGCTAAAAGCCAGGCTCATTAGTAATGGTGGTGGTGGTGGTGCCCACTGCATACCAGACCATTTGTGTTGCTCCCTGCCAGATCGTATAGTATGCACCTTGCGTTCCAGCGTTTTGTCAATCTTCAAACTGAGCTAATTCTGATCCGACCTGTATTTTTGCCTCCAAATGTCTACTTTCCCTCTCCCCAAGTGTCCCTCTGTCACTGAGACTGTTGACCTCCAAATACTGTATTTCATCTTCGCCTGGGCTATGAACCCCACAGAATAAATGAGTGGCTGCCTCTCGGTGCAGGACAGTGTCAGATGGTGTCGGCTGTTCTGGACGACTGCTGGAGTACCAATCTGTTTCTGGGCTGTTCCCTTTGACTCCTCCTCATTAAACCATCTGAACAGCAGTTCTGCCACTATCTGACTTTCTATAAGTATCCATTTCACATGAGCTCAGAGAATTTTGGCACTCAGCCGTGAGCTTGCACTCTCGTGTTGTATCATGTGGAACCAACCGCAGTACACTTGAGTCGTTGTTTGAGTGTGGTAAGCTGCTGTTTTCCTACTCTGACATCACTGTTGTAGCCGATTCAATTACTTTCCAATCCAATGATAGGAACTACTTTATAGGCATTCGCTGTTCCTTATCCCATCTGCCCTTGTAGCGGATGATGCTTTGATCTTCTTTGCAAGACCTGTATCCCCTTTCCATTCCTCCAGGAAACCGGGAGGATGTTGATCGCTGCCACACGGCTGGCTAACTTCTGCAATCTGCCCTCTGCAGAGAAACCAAATTGACTTCTCTCGCCTTCTATTGAGTTAGTGGCCAGCTCTTGTTTCCCCCTCCTTCACTTTCTTCTGCCCTCTGCCAAAGCCTCCCTCTCTCTCTTTCTCCCTCTCTCTCTTACAGACTCACTCTCTGTGCCATTAGCACTCGGCTGGCTACTGAATGTCAGTGGGTTCATGATGAAGACTTGGGGAAGTACAGTGGATACTGCCTGATATTCCCTTTGGTGTGTGGTGCCCACAAGAGTGATATTACAGAACTAATGGGTTTACTGCATTGCCTTTGCCTTGTTTCTTTGTAGATCGGAGTGTTGGCTGCTTTTCCGTGTCAGAAGTAAAGTGCCCTGAAAAAGGTGCAAATGCTCGTGCCAAGAGCAACCAGGCTGCCATCCGCCAACGAGGATTCAAATCCTGCCGGAGTTAAAGAAGTCAAATACTTCACACAAACTAGACTGTCAAACTACTACTGCTCTAAGGAGACCTCCTCTGCTGGTGTTCCTGGTTCAGACGGGCGTGCATTGTACATACTGTTGCACATGCACGGTGGAACTTATATGGATATGCAGCTCAAAGGGACAGTAGAATGGTTTAGGAATTTTTTTAAGAAAAGTACAAATAACTTAGATTTTGATTAAGATTTTGAGTCTTCTTTAGCGATTGATGCCCTCTAAATTCAAGGAGGTAGAGTGGCCATCTAGTAATCCTCACGACTCTGTTGAAGTGCCCTTGAGCATTACAGTGAATGCCTAATTAATCCCGATGAGCCGGCTGGCACCGTGCGTGGCAGCCGCTGCCATCAGTGTGTTAATGTGCCTGTGAATGTGTGTATTAATGGGTGACGAAGAGCTTTTGATTCTGTTAACGTAGAAGGGGGCTGCATAAATGCAGCCTATTCATCATGAATTCATTCATTGACTACTCAGCCCATTATTACTGTTATTACTCATCACTTAACTTAAACAAATATTGAAACGTTTGCTGTTTATATCTTACTATTTTCTATTCTCTATCAGTCAAAACAAGACGAGTGGCAGGACGAACTCATTAACCTGTTGAGATGCACCGCAACTGACAATCAGGCAACTTATTATACGCCTTCATCTTTTCTGTGACGTTCTATAGTGGCTTGTAGCAGAATCTTTAAGAATATCAACTTGCACAAGCATGATGAAGACAAAGTGAGGAGATGTGTCCATGCTGGCCTGCGTCAATGTCACTGAATCATTGTGCACTTTATGTTGTAAGAAAGAGCATAAAGGATATTTGTTCTGAGGAGGCGACCATCAATGAGATGGGGCTTTTAATCATTAGTGTATAGTTAGTTCCACATAGCACCCTCAACATGGATCTTCCACTGAATTACATGTTCTGTGTGAATGTGGAACATCTGCTACTGACCAACTAAGTCTTCAAGATATTGAAAGTGGGATTCAACAGCCTCAGATGTCAGACATGGATTCAGTGTATCAGCAGCTGTATTATGTATTAACTTTTCAAGCATCCCTAAAACTTCTGTCAGAGGATCAGCGTCAGCGTCTCTAAAGCAGAAGACGCAGCAGCTGAGTGGCAGCAGGTCTGAGATAATTCAGAGCTTCAGCGGTGCAATAACTGGTGATCTGCTGAGCTCTGACTGCCTGAGAACCAGAGAAGTCTGGAATCATCAATCAGATATTACAGTGGCAAACGCCCTCTACTCGCTTCAGGAAGTGAATACTTTTAATGAAATAGACAACATTAGAGAGCAAATGAGGGTATTAATGTTAGGATGAGTTCAACTTGTCTCCTTCTGATGGAGTCATCTTCATCCCTTCACCTTTTTCTTTAAGTTTAATAAACTTTGTTTTTGAAGGATACGATTGAACATCACACTCAAATATTTGACATTTACAAGCAGTGGTGGGATAGAACGTTGAAATGGCAGAGAGCAGTCTGGTTTCATCACGTATTAATTATCATATTAGCTGGTTGCATCTTCTCTGTTTTATGACTGTAAATCAGCTTTGGACAGTTGGTCGGACTAAATCAGCAATTTGTCATTGCTGTCATTGGCTGTTGTTATTTACATAAGACAAAAAGAATATCTGTTGATTGAATGTTATGTATTAATCTAAAATAAATAAATCTATGTACTCATCCATGTACTGATTTTGATATATTTGGGAAGAATATTTCCTTCCCAGACAGTTTGATTGACCATCTCGTCACAGATTAATACATTTTATTATATTTTGATCATGTTTAATAGAATATAAACAACGTTAAATACTGAAATAAACATAAACAAAATATAACTTGTGCCAAAATCTAACATTTATTAAGCCAAATCGGTTTATAACATTTTTCTAAATTCACTTATTTAACTCAAAACTGTTAAATTTCTTAATGTTAAGCAAAGATGTGGCTGGGCCTCTGAATTCATCCATTCATCACTCAGATGATGCCATTAAAAAAAAGAGATGTGATTCATGTTTCACATTCGTCAAACACTTTTGTCACACAGTTGTTCAGTTTCCTAATAATTGTTCACATTGTTCAAACATTTCTGACACACAAATATTGAGTTCCCCAGTTTTCCTGGCCCAGCTGTCACTCACCATGATGGAGTAAACCAGTGCGACGATGCTGACGGGCCAGACCGGGCAGAAGCAGGACAGGATGACGAGGATGAGGTAATCTTTGGGCTTCGGGGTCTCCTGCACGGTGGCGTTCCCGGTGGAGGAGCGGCTCAGACTGGCCTTGGACGGGGAGAGGTGGGCGGCGGCGGCCAGCTGCCCCGCGGAGCCCGACCTCAGAGCGACGCCGTGGCCGTTCTGATCGGCATCCAGGCCCTTGTCGCCGTCCACGTTGACCGTGAAGGAGGTGGACATCCTCATCCCGTTTCCTCCGGGCTCGGTGGTCACCGCCAGCAGCTTCTCGGTCTCCTGGAAGTCCGCAGGCGGCACGCCTACTCCGCCCTGACCCAAGTTGGACTTCAGGAAGTCGGTGTCCGTGTTGATGGCCATGTTCACCTCTCACTTATATCAAGTTATATCACAAAAGGGTTAATTTAACTACTTTAATAAGGATCACAAATCAAGACATCCCATAAGGAAATGTTTACAACTTTGTGAGTGAAATGAGCTGAGTTGTAAAAAGGATTTAACAGGTGATGCTCTTAAAGAAATCCCTAATAGAGAAGGTGGTTAAGAAAGCAGCGCGATTCCTCTCGACATTCTTCTTCTTCTATCACTTTCCTTCCTTCAGATCTGCCGTTCAAGACATTTCCCACGGAGACTCAGACTGAAATCTCTAATACATCCAATGATGAGCAAATCAGTCAGAGGAGCTCCTGCCGCCTCGATCCGGTCTCACCACTTTCCTTTAAGTCTGTCTGCTCGTTGGAAAGTAGCAGAAACGCCTTTTCATTCCCTTTGCGAGTGAAGGAGGACAAAGATGGATCGTCTCTCTGACATGAGCCACTTTCTCCTCCTCTCCTCCTCCGTCTCCACACTGCAGCACAACAGAGACTGTCCTCAACTTGGGACCACTGTCGAGTTATACGAAGGATCGTAGGGCACTTCCGGTGGTGAAATACAAATTAAAAGCCTAATTCGACGACACTAACCTACCGGAAATAGATTCGATATAGCCTACATATGTTGTGTTAAATTAAAGAGCAATCAAGTTCCTGTTGCAATCTCAAGGCAAAGCTAGAGGAAGGAGATTGTCCAATTTAGAGTGAGAGCAATGATCCTCCCAGGTGGATCGCTACCTTCGGTTGGGAGTACGATGCAGTCCCAAGTGAAAGAGATCAAGTATCTTGGGGTCTTGTTCATGTGTTAGGGTAAGATGGAGGGCGAATCGATTGGTGCAGCATCGTTGCATGCATCTGTCGTGCCATACGGCCAATCTCTCAATTCACCAATCGACATTTGAACCCTCGTATATGTACACAAGCTTTGGGTAGTGACCCATGTTTTCTCCACAGGTGGCTGGGCTCAGTCGTAGGGCGAGGAGCTCAGAGCCCGGAGTAGAGTCGCTGCTCCTTCCTGCTGAAATGAGGCTATCATGTAAATATCACAGAGGAATCTGGCGGTAACAAGTTAGTCTTTCTGACAGAAGGGCTACAAAGTCCATGAGGGTAGCTGCTTGATGTATTAACATGCAGGAGTCTAACATGGGGATTGAGATTTGAATCCCACTTGAAGCTTTTGGATAATTTGACAACTATTATGCACTGAGTTATAAGTAAAAGCTAAATTGAATAAATAGTTTTCAATGGGTCAACACCAAATATTTGTGTAGACGACGTTTTAAATTTTTTAAGTTGATCCAACGTTTTATATCAGCAGACGTCCAAATGGCCTCTAGTAAATGGATATACTACAAAGGAATTATTCGTTTGTGACATTTTTTTTTTTTTTTTTTAAATTCTGCTTTTATTTTGAAGGGAAGATTTCGTTACTTCTGGCATGAATTTGGATTCCTCCCGCCAACTTGATGCAGCTCATGTTGGAGCAGGGCAGTCTGGCGGAGCCCCCTTCCCATCACTCCCCCTCCCCTCCTCTTCTCAACATCAGCACCAGTGCTTTATGGAGGAAAGCCAGCGGCGGATTGTGCTGCTATGCAGAATTTACTGTAGCGTCGTGTCTCCTTCTAGATTGCCAACAGTCCGACCTGACGTCATAAATCAATTCTCAGTTTATTTTCTTGACACTTAAGAGGTTGAGATGTACAAAATGTTTGCCTGAGCTATTAAACCTCTTTCAGATGAATTTCATATGGTCTCTGAAGAGTGCTGCAGTGTATTAAACCACAAATCTCCTTGTTTACTTTCTTCACAACAGGCAGGACTGCGCAGCAGCACCTCCTTTAGTACCCGTGGTTGTAATGTGCCTGTTGGTAGCTTGGATGTTTAATCGTGATCCTCCTTCTGTTCCACCCGATCCTATTGATTTTCTTCATCATTAGACTGGTGCATTAGCGTCATCCTCATTTCCCGGAGTGACTGCTGCGCTGCACTGTCACTTGTGGTAGAGAGTCGTGCAGGTTGTTATGATGAGTGGGGGATTCCCTGAATGAAACTGAGGTTTGGTTGTGATGTAATTTGATTGATTGAATATTCATAATGATGTGCGCACACGACTGTTCTTCAGTGCATTTGTTTATCGTCCAGCATTTCATGAAAAGCAGGAGTACCGGTCATAAATCTGCCATCTGTTTCCTCCCATCTCCCTCCTTCCTCCCTGTAAGGCTTCACCGCTTTGCAACAAACAGTTTGCAGGAAGCGATTTTAAAGATTCACAAAGGCAAGATTGGAAGGAGACACGAAGGTGCTACAACCCGGCTCATTTACTTTTATGTGTCCCCAGACTCGGCATGAAGTTGTGGATGCTGCTTAGACTCTGTATTATTTGACTTCAGGGCTCCAGGAGCCATGTTGAGCTCAGCATGTAACAGAGGAGTAGTTGTGGATAGAGCCCCACCTTGTGGGAGGACGGCAAAATGAAGTGACTGGAATGTAACTGGACAAAAATAATGACAAAAAAAAATGAAATTCTTTGACATTGTTTAAGTAGAGACAAATCCAACAAAGCCATTGCAATAATCTATTACTGGTAACTAATCAGGGATGGATGACTTATCTTATAATTAAATACCACAAAACCAACAGAAGCTGAATAAATTCATCAGTGCTCTCATTTAAATCCTATAACGCATGCAGCTCGTCAGGCACCACTAAACTTAGTAATGTAATATAATTACACCAATTAAACACTCCAATAGATCCAATGCAATTTAAAATGATGTTATATAGGTGGACAGAACCTCATTTAATGTATATCGGTTGGCTTCTTTGTTCTGCACTCGGGTTGAAGGGAAATGATCGACAAGCCTTTAGGGTGAGTTTATATAACGTCCTGACTTAATGAACTGGGAACATTTAATGGTCTCGCACACTCACAGTCCTTGTGGAGGTTTAAGCAGGCTGAGGGGTTTAAAGGTAAAAGCCAAACAACTATGAGCCAGCGGTGAACCCTGTTGCAGCAGCGTTCTCAAAACATGCCCTTGTACTTCTCCCTGTCCTCCTGGTTCTTCTCTTCCATACGCATGTTGAGCACAGCAAGCTCCTTCTTCACAGCCTTTTTCATGCCAGGGTTGAGATCCAGCACCCTGCTGAAGTCCTGCCGAGCCTCAGCCTCGTTCCACACCTCCACGTGGGCCTTCCCACGCAGGTAGAAGGCCTTTACCGCACCTGGAGGACAAAGACAAACATGCAGTATTGGAGTGGCTCTGTATTTCTGGGTATTTCAAATGAACACAGTTGTTGCAAATATTTCACTCCTTTAATTCAGTCTTTTTATCTCCATGTGCATACAAAGACATCTGTATGTGAGGGCTTTAAATCAAAGCACCAGACACACGACACACATACATTTACAGCTTCCATAAAACATTGCGAACACACGTACACACACGATATGAAACCATGCTGAATAAACTGAGGCTGTAATTGTGACACAGCGTCAGTCTCACACAGTCTTATATCCACTGGGTGGGATGTGAGAATATATTCATACACTTTGATAGGTGTTAGTAACCCATCACTCCACCACACACAGCCATCCTATCAGCCTGTGTCAGAGCCCAACCTGGGTGCTGATTGACGATGTCGCTGGTGTGCTCGATGACCTCATAGTACTCCTCCATGCGCATAAGACACTGGCAGTAGTTGAGGGTTAAGCTGTGGCCCATCTTCTCCAGCTTCAGCCACGGGACCTCCCATGCTTTCTCCTATATGGAAGAATGCTTAGTTCACACACGAGTCTTAATATTGAGAATTTTGTTTTATAGCCAGTTGTTCACCTTCGTCTGAACATTCTTGATGCAGATGAGGGCCTCCTTGTATTTCTGCGTGGCCTCCTGGTAGTGTCCCTGCTTGTAGAGCTTGTTCCCCTGGCCGTGCAGCACGGGCACCACCTTCAGCCTCTCCTCATCATTCAAAGCCCACGACTCCCTGCTGTACTCACTGGGCTGCTGCACCTGTCAGACAAACTGATGGGATTTTGCTGCCACGAGTTGCAGTATCAAACCAAAAGATTTCTCCATGTGAGGTTTAAAAAAAGTCTGAAATAACTGTAAGGATGCAAACAGAAATACTACAATGTCTTTTTCCCGAAATGTTTTTTATAAAGTGTAAAATCATTAAAATAAATATAAAATGACTCCTACTCCTTCTCCCTTATTAGAAGTTACAGAATATATGGATATTCAAATATATTACAGTTCACAACTCAGCCATCTGGGATTCCCAACTGGGCTACAGACAATTTTGTCCTCAGTTTCCATGGATACCCCAAATGGGTTGATGACAGGCCCTTATTAGGATCCATACGGGGCCATGTAGGTAGAACGTGGCCACCTGGGACCCTTCCAGAGCCCACGCCTGCTATGCCAATTTCTCTGTGTATGTTTATCTAAGCTGCCCATGTGGGCTCCAACATTAACCCACTTAAAGATCCGCTCTGAGCCCGTGCCCAGGTGCCAGGTAAAGACCAGGTGAGCCCCACTTGGACGCGTTCCAATTTATTTTTCAATAAATTGGAAAAGTTTTAATGAATTTTCTTGCTCTTCTTTCTGACCCAAATGTCTTCCCGGGTGCTCTTTATCACCTTGATCAGTTCCAGGACAAAGTAGAGGGGCTTTGGTTCCTTCATCAGCTCATCCAGGTCATCGTAGCCGAGGGTGTGGTAGGCAAACATGTTGGCGATACCGCAGGTACGGATGTGCCAGTCGACTGGGTCTTTTCCCTCTACAATGCGCCTCATGCTCTTGGACACAAGCGGATAAACGCCAGTGTGCTGGGGAGGAGGAAGCTTCATTAATCAGAGGGTCAAAACTAAAACAGAATCGCCAAAATAACTAAAATGTTGTGTGTGTGTGACTCAGCTGCAGGCTTCGAATGAGACTAAAGCACCTTCAGGTATTGTGAAACAATGGAAGGGCAACATGCACCTGTGTCATGTCAATGCAGGTATGTGATTTCTCTCAACTAATAAGCAGTTGCATTACTCACTGCTCCAGGATTTATGGAACAATATGTAAATGAGGTTCATGGCGAGCCTTGCACTCTTTACAATATCTGCCCTGAAGGTGTCACTGTGGCACTCAGAGATCGTGGACAACCAACGTGCCTCCTACAAGATGTGCAGTTTACTACCGCTGTGGAAAAAACACTTGGTTTTAAACAGCTTTATCAATTTAAGGGTTGAACACAGTTTTATTTGATCATTTTACCTGTGGCCACAAACTTTATCTGAAATTAATAAAACAACTTTCCCATTTTTGTTCCATTGTTGCTTCACTGCTCTCGTCTGTTTCCTCATTTTAACATCTCCACCCTCCACTGGATGGGGGTGCACACTGATGCTGCGTCGCGTCGTGTGTGGAGCTGCCGTGTTGTTCCGAGGAGTGAATAAATTCTCTAAGCTCCATCACATCTAATCAGAGTGGAGGGGGAGTCAGTAGTGCTGATTCAGCAGGAATCTGAGCTGATTAGGAAAAAGTGAGGCTCCTGTAGATTAACGACAGCGTGTCTCGACCCATCTGTCTCTTGCAATGTGCACCGCACACACACACACACACACACACACACACACACACACACACACACACACACACACACACACACACACACACACACACACACACACACACACACACGCAGACACCCTGGTTTACTCGTGGGGAACCTTCATTGCCATCATGAAGCCTCTAACCTTAATGCCTAACCGTACATGTAATTCTAACCATATGACCAAGTCTTGACCCCTGAACACCCCTCCAAACCTCCGGGGGCCAGAAGCTTTTTGGTCCCCACAAAGCTTCTGGCCCCCAGAATCTTTGTGGGACAACACTTTTCATAACTGGAATACGTAATCAATAGCAACTTGCATAGAGACACGTCACTGTCCAATAACATATTCAGTTAAAGTGTAACTTAGTGAAAGTGAATCAGGTTTCTGATGAACCACATACATTGATATTTTGTAAATGTTTATTCTTTATGCAGCCGGTTGGTCCGGTCTTCTCCTCTGTCAGCTTGGTGCATATTTGGCCACTCATGGGTTAAATTTGCATTTCATAACCGTGATTGTGCAAAGTCTGCTCGTGCTTCATGTTTAGGCTTTGACTTAGAGACTTCAGAGCGTACGGCCTGTCTCCCACTGCTGTTATGTTGTTTATTATTGAACGTCTGTGAGCTTCCACATCTGCAGTATGACATCATGCTGTGTGAAGCGCCCAGTCATGCTAACCAAAGCAGATTTGCACCACACAAAACCACAATCCCCAGTGCTGAAAACACAAACCACTCACAATGGTGTCGCACCAGAACTCTGACACCTCATCGATCCTCATGGAGCACAGCAGCACTTCCCAGATGTCCAGTTTAAACATGTTGCCGATCACTATCTCCATGGGGGTCCCGACCACTTTGCTGTCGTCTATCACCGTGCGTTCATCGTCACACAGCTGGGTGCGGAAGTGAAACGTCACCTGGAGCAAAAGCAACCACAGGAGAGAAGAGCTGAGAAGACGAAGAAGAAGAAGTGGACAAAGGCCGTCCAAGGTCACATTATTCTCAGCAAGGTCACATAGTTGGTGTCTGATTTCAAATTCAATGAACTCGAGAGTTGTTTTTTTGGAGCAGCGGCCTGTTAAACACAACTGAACATCAGTCTCAGCAAAACTGTTACATCACGAGCGTCACTCAGTTATTCAACACGGCAGCACAGAACTGCCAACGTAGCAGGGTTGTATAACATCCAAGGAGGGGAAGTGAAACCATTCAACAACTTCTCCCGTATACGTGGCTGTGCCATCGTATACAGGACCAGTAGACGCCCGGGTCGGGTGACAGGCAGTCACAGCCTTCCAGACGGACGAAAGATAGAGAAGAATGAGGCTCAATAGGACTATAAATATAAATCGTATGAATAGAGAAATAACAAGGCCAAGATCTTCTAACATCCAAGGAGCATCGAGATTTCTTTAAGTTCTTGTCTCTTGAAGGCGTGGAGACATTCCCTCAAGGAAATCATTCAACACACATTGCATAACACGTCTTCAGTAACGCTCAATAACACGCCGCCTTTTACAGACGTTACCTTGTAGTTTCCCAGAATTACAGTGTAACTTCCTTGTATGAACCCGTTCCTGCAGGTAATCAACTGCAGGTGCAGCAGGAGTAACCGTCAGTTTATGAGGACAGGAAACTTCCTCTTAAGTAAGTATTTTTTTTAAGTTCTGCTTCACTTCGAGGAAAAGAGAAACACAATATGTGAGTACTTTGTAAGTACTGGGTAAATAGAGCCAAACAGTTTGGTAACAATCCTCTTTAATATTTATGATATGACTTCGGGGGTTTCTCCGTTGTTATGTGATATATTTTCATTGCACTTATTTTACATAACAAATGAGTAATAATGACTTAAAGATGTAAAGCAGGATGTCGCTGATCTGTTTCCACTTTGTATGTCAGTATCAGTTCGGAACTGGTAATTATTATAATTATATGCATTCATATAAGAAAGTTTAAGTGCAGCTTGCTCTTCCTCAGATGAGACAACTTTTGTCAAAAGCCCTGCAGTTGGTTAAAAGTGTATTGATCTACATGTGAAGTATTGAGCCCATTAAAGGGGGTTGAGTGATGTCCGCCCTCCTCCAGCCTCTACTGTCTGCCTCAGGGAATTGCAGCCACATGAATGGAGCTCGCCTCATTCATCCTGGTGAGTTTACGCAGCGTAAAATTGGCACAAGTCTGGAAAATGAGAACCATAAATCTCAAGTAATGAAGCCATCCATACTGAACTTCAACGCTTTCACAGACTTTGGTCAAACTGCTCAACAGGCCAGTAACCGTCTTACTTATTGCTCCTGTGAGTCCCCGAGGAGCTTCCTCAAGGACGTACAGCACGCAGGCCGCAGGTTTAATGCACAAACACTGTGTTGAATTAGAAAATGTTTAAAGAAGCAGTTCAGTAAAACCAGAATTCAAAAGTCTCTGTTCTGTTTTGTTTCCTCCAGATCAGCCGTCTGCCTGATCACAAGTTGCAGTGCACAAAATGATAATCAGGCACAAACGTTTAAATCCATTTTGGATATTTAATTACATTTTCCTTCATCCTCTTCCATTTCTCTGTCAGAGTACCAAACATAGCTGCTAAATTATTGACGTAAAGTGCTGACGGCCGGCAGTACCTTTGCCCCAGTGATGAATTTTGGGATATCGCCAGTCCCTCCATGCAGGATGGTCTTTCTGATTCCCTCTGAGCCCATCAGAAGTGTATCCTGCATATCTGACATCTTTTTAGTTTATAGATATTGATCACGTGGTATTGTCATGCCAAAATAAAGTCCATGTGTGTGATGTGTGGCGTGCAGCAAGTGTAGTGACCATGGATGTCTTGGAGCTGTTGTTCCTGGTGGATTAGTTTAGGCACGGATAATGGGATTACAAACGTCTCCTCCTCTCCTTATGATTCATCGTCTCTATGTTGCTTTGTGTATTAGTCACCAGGAGCTCTGTCTTTGGGTACCTCCAGAAACTTCTAGAACAATAGACTGGATGTTCAGCAACGCATGCCTGACATGAGTGGGGTTTGATGTGTTTTCTTATATCTGTCGAACGCATCATCAGACCAAAGCAAGTGTGTGTGCGTGATGTAGAACGCAAGCAGAAGAGCAAACATAAAGAAACACAGATTGTTTGTTCAGAGAGGGACATCGTCTCCATTCCAGAGGAAATTTCCTGGATTTATGTGGATGTGGGAATCTGAACAATGCATCAAATACTGAGAAATGTTGGAGCAGACAATAACTGCATGGACTGCCTGACCTTGTCTATTAAACATCTGTCACCCATCTGGGCAGTGTGTGCGTGTGCGTGTGCGTGAGTGAGAGAAACCCAAGGCCGCTGCCGAGTTTGCTGACAAAGTCTGCAAGCAGTTTGAGGGGGCAATTATTCTCACAGAGTGTTAATGCCTTATTCCGTACTAATTGTACAAATATAAAACCTCATAACTGCACCTTGGCAGAGCTCACAGTTGTATAACTCTACGTGTTTGTGTCTCCTTTGTGGGGCAGAATAGGTATTTCACCATCTAGTATGAAGTCATGGTCTTATCTCCGTTCTAATAAGACCTCTAAACCCGTGGATGTTGCTGCAACATACTATAGATTGGCCTTTTCCCACTGTTGTGACAAACCATTGAGCAACAGTTTGGTCTGTACCCGGCAGCTCTCCATGCACAGCCAAACGGATTCTACGCCATCTTGTGGACAACATTGGTAGCACATTAGGAGTGGTCTTGGCCCGGTTTGAGGCCTGGGGATGATAATTCTTTTGCTGATCTAGACATGCTAAGCCCCTGAAGACATTAGTGGTCCTGGACTTACAGAGGCACCGACCTTCATACTGTGTCGATGACAGCGTTTACCACATGTGACCCTCCAGAAGCGGCAGTATATTCATGATTCATTACAACGACAGCATACTTAAAATAACTGCAATAATTTGTTTCCCCTTTCTGTGGTTTTTGCTCCTCTGTCCTCCGAGTGCAGGACGCCAGCAGAGTTTCTCTGTAATGCTGGAACAACTGAAAATGCAACATGGGCATATGGTGTTGTGCCTCTCTTGGATGACAGGTTTCGGGTTGCTATAGTTACAGCCTTTTACATCATCAACATCTATTCTCTCAGTTCAAAAGCAAGAGGATATTTTGTTGCCTGCGAGTGTATAGATGATGTGAATAATGAATAATGATCTGGTGATTTAAAGTTGCTACCAGTGAGAGGAGGGAGAGCAGCAATCTGTCCAACCTCTTTACTTTAAGGTAATACTATGACCAAAGTGTGTGTTGTAAGTCTTTGTGTCAGAGTGACTCATTCTGCTTGCGTCACACTGCCTACACCTGGTTCTACTGCTCTGTCTTTGCGTGTCTGTGTAAATGTGTGTGTGTGTGTGTGTGTGTGTGTGTGTGTGTGTTCAGACCTCGCCGTTGAGGTGGGATCTGCACATTCACAAAGACTCGGGGGACTTTTAATTAACGCTCTTGATTTTCTCAAG